>JARYGA010004187.1:0-80069 GCA_030545235.1 Helianthus tuberosus | reverse complement strand
TCAGCATTCGATAAACCTTTGATGGTACCAGTGGTTAGATCCAACTCACTGGTGGTTACCGAAGTTGCCATGGAAGAAATTGCCTTCAAGGGAGTCTTACTTATGAAACAACTGTCCAACTGAGGATCTGTTGATCCACCAGTTGTAGTTGCTGCTCCACTTGAACTACCACCGAGAGTTACTTGTAACTCAGGGGGTGTAACCTCCTCAATTGTTGCTGGGATAGCAGGAGTAGTAGCATCAGACCCAGTCACCTGTGGGGGTATACTCTCAGTGACAGGTGATAGAGAGGAACTGGTTTGTGTCTGAGCTATAGCAGCTGCATGCAACAAGGGTAGCATGGATTGTGGCATTATGATTGGTGAGGGTATGGGGGTTGAAAGAGACATGTCCTTGGGATCAGGACTGAGGAAGATGGATCCGAGTGGATTCAGAGCTTCATATTGTGGTGTCCCTGTGCTTACAACCTGATCCTTTTGTGAGGATGCAGGAGGAGTTTTAGGCATGGGTTGAGATCTTTCTTCCAACTGCTGTGAGGAAGTAGCAGCAGTGGTTTGTGGTGACTTTTGTGTTGTCACAGGCATTTCCTCTGGGATCTCATCTTCCAGAGTTGCCTTTGTTTTGGGTTTGGTGGGTTTTCTGGATGTTTTTCTTTTGGTCTTTTTGGTGATGTCAAGTGTGGGTTTCAAAGCAGTGGTTGTGCTGCTTTGATCACCTGGAGCAGTGGGCTCAGCAGCAGATGTCTGAGGAGCAGTTGTAACTACTAAATTCTGCTCAGGCACCTCTGCTTTTGTTTTTATAGGTGCCATCATCCTTGAAAATGTTTCTTTTGTTAAGCTTTTTATTTGAAAATAGACACCTTGTTTAAGCAAATCTTCATTTTTCTTATCAAATTTTTGTAGAAAATAATAACTCAAAAATCTTGGAAACAACAAAAATGCTTTACTTTCAACGTTTTTCACCATGTCATTGAAAATCTCCTGGGAGTAGTTGTAGTCCTTATTATTCAAAATAGCGTAACCCATGCATTGAATTTTCAATGGTATTTCGTTAAAAGATGTTGTTTTATTCGAAGCACACATCAGAAGTGTGTGAAATAAGAATCTGGGTGCAGATGGAAAATAACCCTTTTGTAGGGTATCTACCTTTGACTGTTCTGCATAGCCCCTTTTCAGAAAATCAGCTTTTAACTCGTTTTTGTCAAAGGAAGCATTACCTTTCTGATCATCGAGTTTGGAAGATTTATGATAGTGATTGTGGAGTGATTTGAATCGCCGTACCCTGTATCGAGGAGTTAATGGCTACTACTTTATCATCTTGTTTTTCAAACGTAGCATTTTTCCAGAACTCTCTCTGGGTTTGCAGATATATGGGGGCGTCTATTGTCAACAAAGTTTTGTACTTTGATGTAGATATGGTGTCGAGAATGGAATCGAAGGTATGGTTGTTTGTGGGTTTTGTGAGTAAACCCAAATAGTTGTGAGATTGTTTGTATGGTATCTCGATGGGTTCTTCGGCCGTTTGAGCGACCTCTTTGGAGGGTGATGGTGATTTTGGTTTAGATTTTGATTTTGACTTTGATTTCGTCATTCTTGCAGAGAAAAAATGAAGAATGATTTTGAAGTTTTTGAGAAGAAGGGTTGGAAACTGCTATGAGAAGAGAATTTTGGAATTCAATTCGACAGTGTAAAACCCTGTTTGGGGTTTAGGGCAGGGTTTTATTTAGGAAAAAAATGATCGCTGATGTGGCAGCGGTTATTACGATCTGAGGGCTAAAAACTGACCACATGTCAAACACTGATGAAACGGATGAAGTATGGAGAACAGTTGTTTTAAGAGCCACTGACGTATCAAGCATCAGTGGTTACAACGGTAAAAATTGTGGGCAGTGGATGATTTTTTACTATCAGTGGATAGCATATCAGTGGATAAGACACTGATTTTGAACATCAGTGCTTTTCAAGAAAATGAGGGATCAGTGGTTAACTTTCAGCAGTGGAAAGTGTTTAGAGATCAGACGTTGGAACAAAACAGTGGTTAGGGTAAATGGTACAGATCTGAAGGACAGGTGTTTCAGCAACAGTTTTGAAAATTTTCATTCAAGGTTTTGCCACATGTGAATTTTGAAAGACAGTGGTTTAGTACCCCAGATGATGAAAACTTTTTGCTAAGGCAACTCATTTTCGTTTAATATTCAATTAAAACATGACTACCCTAGTAATTCAAGCATAGTTTGCAATCAACCTTTGATTAAAAAATTTTGGGGCAAAACTGAGTATGACATGATCTTGGCATATGTACCATTTCCTTTTGACCCATTTATGAGGACAATAATACCACCAAAAATAAGGTATTACATCCTGACAGGAGCTGAAACTGTTGCCAACAAAAACAAGCAACAGTTCCAAATATATTATTCCAAAAAAAAAAAAGAATAATATATCCTGGTTATTCGAGAAAATCCTTTGAACACAAAAAAATGGTTAAAGGATTTTCTGAGAATAGTATCAAAAAGGATCTGGTATAATTTCAATAGAGTATATAATCACATCATTCACAAGTTTTTGAAAATGGTCAGTGGTTTGACAACAGTGGTAGGAAACTTTTGGATACATTTTGACCACTGTTTGGTACCATTTTCTTTGTCAGTTGATTGCAAACATGAGGACACATGGATAAATTTTTGAACATTTGTCTAGTCCTCTTTGGAGTTCATTCATTGGAATCAAAACCTTTTCCTGAACAGATGAATGCACATAATTGCTTAATGACCATTATTACCCTAAACTTTGACTCATAAGTGTTTTATGTTTATACTCTTTTCTTTTGACTTCAAAAGTTTTGAGATAGACACACTTCTGAGTTTTTATGAATTTCCTCAATGTATTTTAACATAGTTGATTTTGTCCTTTTGAGGAACTCAACCTGTTTTCAACACATAAGATTTGAATGACTAAAGTTTTAATTCCCCTCTTTTTAAGTTAACAAAAACGCTAATGTTTTATGAACATAGGTTTTTGTTAATCTGAGGTTCATACTTTAGCATTTTAATAAGGTGACATCACAATTTTCATAACAGCAATTGAAATCAATTTTGAAAACATGAAATAATCCCATAGTTTAACAGATATGTTTTCAGATCTGGAAACTATGAGTGACTTGTGCATGAGTTCACTTGTTGTGTGAAATTTGTGTGTCATATGACATCTTGGTTGATTTACAGAGTTTTTGATTAACCACTTTGAACATGATTTACTCGGTACTCTGTTTTTCAACTAAATACAACCAACCAGTATCAATGAATTTTGAGCCGAACTGTTATGTCAAATTGATTATTAGATCGAATTTGACTGTCCAGGCTCTGATACCAATTGTTAGGATCGGAGGCTCTCATGATTGTGTTTGTTTGTATGTTTTGAACAATTTGTGAATATGAAAACATGTAAAGTGCAGCGGAAATGAAAACAAACTTGGTAAACACAATCAAAGGAGAAAAATAGTTTGATAAACAATTGCTTCTCATAGAGTCAAAAGATTTACAAATCAAAGCAAAAGATTACAGATATGCTTACAAACTAAACTCCCCCTCAGCCTGATACTTCAGAGTTGGTTGCACAAGATGAAAGGATTAGACATGAGGAGAAGAACCCGCTCAGTCAATCAAATGTAACAGTACAGGGTACTGTTACATTTATAGGCAAACCAAACCACTGAGGTATCTCAGCTGACGTCACCATGAAAGCGACGTCTAACAGCCTAACAACCTATATCTACTGTCCTTACACAAACACTGCTAACCTAACCACTGACTATACATAAAACAAATAATTCACTAAACAGCTGCTCTCCCTTTATGTCAGTGCTTTACTCAAGGTTGATCAGTCCTTGACTGGGCAGTGCTTTATCATCAGTAGATAGGACCAGCAGTGTTGGATACTTCAGGGTTTTGATCAGCAGTTGAAAGGGCAGCAGCAGTTGTATATGGACGGTGGATAGAGACCATCAGTTGTTGTAAATCACTTTCAAGGGGAGAGCAAAGTGTAAACTGCTGCTTTTTGTGAATCCACAGTTGTGACCTGGTTTTGGCTTTACATTATCTGTTCCTCTGGTAGGGTTCAATCCCAATAGGAGTCCAGGCGAAGATATCCATATTCTTGAACAGGAGTTGCTTGAGATGCGTTCTGATGTTTGGTGAGATTGCGTGGCCTATCGTCACCGTTTGCTCCGGGTACTTGCGGTTTAACACCCATTTCTCTGGCTCGGTTGTTGAAACCTTCGCCGCTTTAGTGGGGCGCATCTCTTCTGTCGCCATTACTTCTTTTTTGGCATAGATAATTGCCACCCCCGTCTTGGTTGGAAACCCTATCGCTGAGTGGGGCGTGGAAGTTATCATGTTCAGTTCGCCTTGTGTTTCTCTCCCAATCAACACATCATGCCTCGATTTGACAGGCATCACCATAAAGTTTACATTCGTTGTTCTTGTATGTTTCCCGTCTGACAGCGTGACGGGGAAATTGAATTGGCCAAGTGGGAAAACCATCTCGTTGCAAAATCCTGACAGGGGGTAATCAACCGGCTCGAGTCTCGCTTTGTCTTCATCATCAAATTGATTAAAGCATTGCTCATAGATGATATCGGCTGTACTTCCCGGGTCAATGAAGACGTACTCAGTTTCATAATGGCCGATAATACCGGTGATGACGATGGGTCGCGTGCCGCGAGGACCCCTGCGCACCACCAGGAAAATGACTTGTTGTTCTTGCCATGTCGGCTCGTAGGGTCGCTTGCCTTTATCTCTCGCGCTATATCTTGGCCCGTTGACCATGTGCGTTTCCAAACGTCGGACTTTCTTGTGATTCCCCTCATCATGACGTTGGATCTGTCGAGTTTCTCTGCGCATGTTTTTCACCAGGTGGCTTAGCTTCCCGCTTTTTAGCGCTCTCTCAATTTCTTGACGTAAACTGATACAGTCATCCGTCAGGTGCCCTGTATCTTTATGGAAGTCACAGTACAGGTTGGAGTCTTGCCCCTTCTTGTTCGTCATAGGCCTTGGAGCCTTGAAATCATGATTCTCCGTCATCAGCACCTCTTTTGGTGTTTTTATGAGTGGAGTCCAGTGCTTTTCTCGGTTATCATCCCTGACTGCTTTTCGATATCCGATTCTGTCGATTGTTTCGCGCGCATCTTCTCTATAGCGCGGCCTCTCTTCATGGCCCCTTGATCTTCCGGATTTCCAATCGTTACTTTTGTACTTGTTGCGCTTGTTGTGATCGCGCAAGTTTCCCTTGGAAAATCTATCTTCAGTATAATAGTTCTTGTGTCCGGCCAGTGACTCTTCAGTTTGCGCGACTATTTTCGCGGCTTCCATGAGCTTATCCCATTCTTTGGGCATTCCATCTTTCCCAGTGATAGTTCTGATGAGACTATCACAGCGAATGGCTTTCTTGAAGTGGCAACGCATGAGCTGTTCACTTATGCCACCGATTTCCAAGCAGTCCTTGTTGAAGCGAGTGATGAAATCCTCTAGACCCTCGTTATCTCTGCGCCAGATGTCCTCTACCTTGGCTGTGTCGCGCTGGTAACGTCTCTGTTGACTGAAGTGATTCAAAAACTGTGTCCTGAAATCCACCCATGACTTGATCTTTCCCGGAGGAAGGCTGTCGAACCAGGCGCGAGCAGCCCCTGTAAGAGTTTAAATAAACAGATGGCACCACATGGGCATATTCCATCCTCCCATGCAACCAACGCTTGTGAAAACTCTGACATGATCATCGGGATCAGTCAATCCGTTAAACTTTCCCACTGTCGGAGGTAACTTCTCTCTTGAAAGCGGCGCCAGCGCGATCTTTGGAATGAACTTTGAATGTTCTGTAGCTTCAGCTGGTCGATAGGCGAGGCGAAAATCTCGCTCTGCCTCTTCAGTGTACCCTACGTGTTGTCTTGGTTTGTAATATTCATGGTTCCTCTGCAAGCGATTGAAGACCGACGAACCTTCATCATCCTGCCAAGTTGGATCATTCAGGTCAGTATCCTCCCATTCATTGTTCATGTTGCGCGGCGTGAGCCGGCTATGGACTGGACCTCTTTGGGCGTGTGACGGATAGTCATAGTAGCTTTCTGTCTCTCCCCGTGTATCGCGCGTGTCCTGCGCGCTTAGCCTTCGCATAGGGGGAGGTCTGTTAGCTCTGCCTTGGATGTTTTGCTGTGGGGGTATCTGGCGCGTCCCCTGACTCTATCCCTGGGGAGTAACCAAGGACGGTTCTGCCGTTAAGACTGCTTGTTGTGCGATCAGAGATTGATACGCCGTGTTAATGGTGGCAATATTTTTGGCGTACCATGAGGCTGGAGTTTCGCCCTCTGGTAGCCCTAATAGCGCCGAAACGTTCTGAGGTAGAGCTGGGTTTGAAGGTCCAGCACCGTTGTTTCCTGGGGTCCCCATCTGAGTGATGCGGGTGATGCTCCCGCGCGGTCCCCCAGTGTTAGTTACTTCGATTTCGCCAATTTCTTCAATGTGTTGGGGTTGGACATTTTGATTGTCCTCCCCCAGCGCTGCATTAGAGTTTGCTCCGAAACCAACAAATTCAGGAATGATTCCTTGACCGGCCATGATAGAAGGAAAAAACAACGAAAACTCGGAAAAAAGAAGATGAAAGTGATTTGTAGAAAACCGGTGGGCGCCAATGAAGAAACACTGAACTAATTAAGGGGTTAATCAGTTTGGTTTATGTTCCTGCCATAGTGGTTAATCTTCTTAGGATTTCCTGAGCTTCATAATGATCGTCTAATCCTGCAAAACAGAACACCGTTACTCGTTAAGAGGGGAATATGGGGGTTTCCCTCTTAACCAGGCTCCGGCGTGAGAATAAGCGACTATATTTGAGGAGGTAAGTGTGTATTAAGAGTGAGAGTAGAGGGAGTGGAATGTTTAACCTGTGAAATAAGGTCTCTATTTATAGCCGGAGAGGTGTAAGAGGATATGGGCTGATGGGCCTTGGGTCTGAAGGCGACAACATAGAGGATATGCTCCTTGTCTCACTGGTGTCGACCGTTAGTGGCTTCTAGGAGCTTTCAGGAGTTGGCGTGCTGTGATTGGAGCCACGTGTCACCGTTGTCGGCCTTGCCTTCCCTCTGCCATCAGCAGGTAAGTGGGGATCGTGGGGCAGTTGTCCCTGCCCTGTGATTGGTGCCATGTAGGCGTCCTTAAGTACTTTTTGTCTCCTGCATGTCAGACGATCGTGGAGCACGATTGAGCAGGGCCAGAAGGACGCTGATTGACTCTTCTCTTCTACCACTTGTACCATGTGTACTATCTGAAACAGCCTTGCGCTGCTGCCTTGCGCGATTCTTGCTGGGCACGTAACTATCTCGCGCAGGGTTTGGATGACTGAGTGCTCTTTCGGAATGCTAAGTGTTGATATTGGAGCTTCCTATTGTCCAGGCCTCGCGCCGGTTAAAATAGAATGTGCTGTGGCCCGCGCGAGGTTGGCAATAAGAAATTTGTTGAAATAAGGAGTATGGTCCCGCACGCGACCTTGACTGAGGTTTGCGCGGCTTTTTTGGGACCATACCCCTTCAAGGTCTGAATTCTGATGTTGTTCAAGGATTGTATTATCAGATTTAAACTGAGAAAGGAGAATGTGCCCCGTTTTGTTTTAAAACCTCAAAGACTGGTTTATGTGATGAAGAAAGTCGGCAAACACATGATAATAAAAAACACTAAAATTATCCATGCTTTACAAATTCAATAATCCTTTTGATCATAAACTGGTGACATCATCAGTCATAATAAAAAAAAACACTAAAATTATCCATGCTTTACAAATTCAATAATCCTTTTGATCATGTTGATGGTGTTATCCTTTGTTTTAAAACTTTAAAGACTGTGGTTTATGTGACGCGTGTTGCCGACATGTTATTGGTATTTTTGAAACGCTTGACCTTAATATGTGGTTTGATCGCGTTGTAGAGTACGTTGTGCATCGACAATCGATGTCACAAGTGCGATTTCTTCCTCGTCAGTCCAATGCACTATGTTCGTTTTTTTTTTTCTTTTTTTTGGTGTGGGTGTGGGTGAAGAAGAATGAGAAAATATGGTTTGGGGTTGGGTATTTATAGGTAAAAAATATATATTTTTTTTTAAATTTGGTTTTGCATACACGCTACCCCCAACGGTTACATTGAACCAGCCAACCATGGCCCGCCATGTCACCCAACCCCCCTCCCCCTGCCCAACGCTTAGCCGGTGTGGTGTAGCCAACGTTAAACCCAATCCACCTCCCCAACCCATGCCCCACACCCCATAGTCTTATAATCGTAATTTTTGTTGTTGAGAATTTAGCTAATTAGCTTATTAAAGGGAATTCCATATCGATAGTTTAACCAAAAAGTGTTGTGTTAGTTATTTTATAAAAAAGAACCAAGCTAAGTCTAAACTGTGCACGCCTCTACTAACACCCTAACACCCTATTTATTTCAAACCTTTCTTGTTATTTAACCGAAAATAATCGATACCGAACCATAACCAATTTACCATAACTGAAGTTCGGTTTTGGTTATGGTTAAGAAAATTCCATAACCGAATTTAACGGTTATGGTTATGGTAAAAACTGAACTAAACCGACTCATACATACCTCTACTTGTGATGATTATAACTCAAATAAAAATATAATAAAGTATATAAAACATAAATATAATAATAGTATAAAAAACATATCGCTGAGTGATGATTGTAACTCAAATAAAAATAGGGTCCTAATATTAACACATGGGAAAACTTATTTACACATGGTGTATACGGGCCGTATACTGTTATACGGCCCGTATAGAATAAAAACAACTGACAAAGTCTGTGCCAGCAGACTTTGTCAGTTTTTTCTTATTCCATACGGGCCGTATAACAGTATACGGCCCGTATACACCATGTGTAAATAAGTTTGCCTGGTCGTATACAATGTATACGAACGTGTATACGGGCCGGATACTGTTATACGGCCCGTATGGAACGAAAATTTGATTTTTCGAGTATTTTACAGTCGTGAGGTGCTCAAACCTTTCTAAAAGTAGAAAAAAAAATAAAACATCAACAAGTAACAAAGATTGAAGAACAAGAAAACGTGTCGTATGACTGTAATAAAACGGAAGCTATCAACGCGGGATTACGGGCATGGTGTTATTCTTTATTTAATATTTATAGAATAAAAGGGAAGGTGAGGCATTTGATGAGAGTTGTAAGGAGTCTGAATAAAACGGAAGCTATCAACGCGGGATTACGGACATGCGTTTAATTCCTAACATATTTGTTTTGTCACGTACATTTCGTAAGAAACTTTTCGTACACTGAACCTTCACCTCCAATCATTTCCTGGTCAAATCACACACTATAAAGTTTAAACTTATCGTGTGTTGTAGTTTGGAAAGATGACCGAATAGAGATCTGAATAACAAACTGTGGAGAACTTGTTTGCGTTATCCACCAACAATCCGTTCATTATCTGTTGTTGTCTAAAACAATATCAATTAACGTTCAGTTGTGTATACAAATTCATCACCGGTTTCTACAGCACAAGCACATACACAGGGAGAATGTTCTCGAAATTGAAGGAAAAGAAAAAATGGTTGTTGATGTTTTTCACTATCAGGATTTTGTTGGTTTGTTTGAGAACCAGATTCCAATGTCCTACTACTTCAATCCTTCCTACATTATTGAAAATTACTGTATCACCCGCCATTCTCTTGCACCTGTATACATTGATTGTGGATTTTCTTGAGTCGTCGGGAAAACTTTTCCACAGGGGAGGGTGAGTAGTATGAGTCTGAGTCCATTGTGGTTCGTGAATGTTGGAAGAACCCGACACGTCTTCTGCTGCCTCTTCGGTTGGTAAAAGACATAGGATGGCTTCTAATACAGGCTCTTTGTCAGTTGTGGTTGATTTATAGGAGGAGGTTATGAAACGAATATATGTTTATGCGAACATCCTTATTTTGTCACGTACATGCGTTTAATTCCCAACATCCTTATTGACAGTGGTACCAATGTCAAGTGAAGTTGAGCTTCCTGATGAAATTTTCACAGTGGTACCAATGTCCTACTACTACAATCCTTCCAACGCCTGACTCATATACTCTCGGTTAATCTATTAGAACGATCCTTGTCTTGAGAACCTGATTCTGATTTAAACAATGGAATTTGTGGATCAACAGAAATAACTGAAAATAACTCGCCATTCAATACAAACTCTTCTGAAAGACAAGAATACAACGTTCATGTATCACAAGGAATGACCGATCTACGAGGAAACTGTTGGAATTTGTGGATTTCGGTTGGTTCAGAAACTTAACAAGAGAAGCAACTAAAAAAGGAAAGAGAATTTTTTAACCATTTTTACCATATGTATACGGGCCGTATACCGTTTATACGACCGTATACTCTCGGTAAAAAACAAATTTACCGATCGTATACAATGTATATGATGATTGTATACGGGCCGTATATTCTGATACGGCTCGTATACTATTGGGTAAAAAATGGTTTATTCTCTTTAATCTATTAGAACGATCCTTGTCTTGAGAACCTGATTCTGGTTTAAACAATGGAATTTGTGGATCAACAGAAATAACTGAAAATAACTCGCCATTCTCTTGCACCTGTATACGTTGCAAGGTATATAATGTTTGAAGTATTCTTGGTTCAATACAAACTCTTCTGAAAGACAAGAATCCAACATTCATGTATCACAAGATAATGGTTTCTCGACAAATGAAGTATTATCTGACATCATCTGTTCATCATTGTTCTTGAAGATGAAGATGAAGAAACGAGAGTTTGTTTTGAGAAATTAACAAGGTAAACCTGAATTTTCAGATTTTTAGACACTTACTTGAACATGAGTCTGAGTCCATTGTGGTTCGTGAATGCTTCGATTTCAACAAATCTTTCAAGGTCTTAAGTGATGGACAACTGGTTAAAAGATGTAGAAGAGTTTGTGTAGAGATCTTTACGTACAAATTTGCATAATCCTTACGGTTACAAATGAAGCGTTGGGATTCAAGGGTTTATGAGTAAAAGAATTGTGGATTTCGGTTGGGTCAGATCTCGGAAGTACTGAACAACAGAAATAACAATATACGGCCCTCACAAAGTTGTCATTTTCAAGTGTGAGATTAGCCAAATGAGGATGAAAGATACTCAAACCATCTGATCCCGTTGTTGCAAACTCCTTTAATGTGAGATTCTTCAAGTTTGCACATTTTGAGAAAATACCAATGTGTTTGTCAGCTTCGTCAATACACAAAGTGACAGAATTTGTGGATTTCGATTGGGTCAGAAACTTAACAAGATAAGCAACTAAAAAGTTAACATTCAGATTCAGATTCAGAAAGCAGATGTTTAGTAGTGTTTGAGAAACTAACAAGGTAAACCTTAATTTTCAAAATTTTAGACACTTACTTGAACCGTTAGTAATGCTAGATGTCATTTTGGCTGAACCACAACCTATTACAGCACTGTATGAACCTGCGTTTTGAAAATAGGCTTTGTTCTTTGTTTATTGGATCGTTCTAATAGATTAAAGAGGTTTTTACCATTTTTTACCATATGTATACGAGTCGTATACGGTTTATACGGCCGTATACCATTGGTAAAAAATATTTTTACCGATCGTATACAATGTATACGATGGTTGTATATGGGCCGTATATTATTATACGGCTCGTATACTATGGGTAAAAAATGGTAAAAAAGGGATTATTCTCTTTAATCTATTAGAACGATCCTTGTCTTAAGAACCTGATTTTCTTGATTTAAACAACGGAATTTTTGGATCATACTACTAGCAGAAGAACCTGACACGTCTTCTGTGATGATTCGAAACATTCACGAACCACAATGGACTCAGACTCATACTACTAGCAGAAGAACCCGACACTCTTTCAACCTACCAAAACCCGTACCGGTGATTGTTTATCCATACTATTCTTCATAGCCATATTCCCACTCACAATTTGTTGATACATATCGTCCGTTCAAGTTGAGCTTCCTGATACATATCGTTCGTAAGAAACTGTTCGTGCACTGAACCTTCAGTTGTGTACCCTTCAATCTTGTTGAGTATTTTTCTAACTTTATGCTTGCATCCACCACAGTGAATATTAACTTTGAGTGAAAGAGTTTGGAAACCGGACGGAATCTATGAAGAAACTGTTGGAATTTGTGGATTTCGGTTGGTTCAGAAACTTAACAAGAGAAGCAACTAAAAAAATACAATTGATTTCTCTTCCGGTTACCAGGCCTATCATCTCCGTCTACGTTTGGTTTCCTCAACGAAGAACCATCAGCCATTATCAGCCCTTTTCCTTTGGTTTCTGGTTGATTTTGAGGGTGAGGGTTTTGAATTGATTCCTGCGCTCAAGTTTCAACTACTGGAGTGAAAATTGGTAAAAAATGGTTTATTCTCTTTAATCTATTAGAACGATCCTTGTAACCATCAACCGTTCAAGTTGATATAGGAGAGTTGATGCAATTTTCCAAGCATTTTATCGTGTGTTGTAATTTTAATGAAGCAATGAAGATTAAATATGCAAACCGCATCCGTCTTTTGTTATAGATAAGCGTATCACTCGATCCACTTACATTCGAATAACGCTGAGAATCCACAACGCTTATGGCCAGATTCTTTCCTTCAATCTTGGCAAAATCAATGCCTGCTTGTATTATTATCACGAAAGTACTGAACAACCGAGATAACAGCTTCGGTATTTATCACCAACTCACACAATTGTCAAGACTGTTTGTCGGGTTTCCAATGCTCACACAGGGTGATAAACAACGCTGATACACGTAACATCTAGTTATATTCAGATTTAAACAATGCCCACCGTTTCCGTAGTAAAAAACGGTTGCGGTTTGTATTTCGCATAGCCATCATTTCCGTAGTAAAAAAACGGTTGGGTTTGCACATTCAATCTTCAATACTTCATTAAAATAACACTAGTAGAAGAACCCGACACGTCTTCATGTAACAGAGAATGTTTTAGAAATTGAAGGAAAATGAAAAGATTTGTTGAAATCGAATTTGACAACTATGACAGCTTATTAAAAGTATCGTGTGTTGTAGTTTGGAAAGATGACCGAACAGAGATCTGAATAACAAACTGTGGAGAACTTGTTTGTGTCAGGTTCTTCTGCTAGTTACTCGGAATCGATAAATAACCAACACGAAGATCTCTGCGATCGCTAAGGTTTTCATCAACGGACTGATCGGTAACGTTACTCTACCTGTGCTCCGATTTAAGCGGCATGTTCCGATCAACGTTTATCGACATTGTTAAAGGTGATGAAGAGTTTAGAAACCCTAGAATGATTGTGTTTTAACGGGAATAAAACATGATACTTGAAAAAACGCCAATATATACGGCCCGTATATAGTTATACGGCCCGTATACATGTGGTAACATCAAAAACCCACAAAAATAAATCAATTGAGCCGTATACGTTTTACAAATCGTATACACATGTATACGACCCGTATAACTGTATACGAGCCGTATATAATAAAACAAAAAAAAAACATTCCCTGCGCATTTTCCTATTAAAAAACATTCTATACGAGCCGTATAATTGTATACGGCCCGTATACAATAGGGGATGTGAAAATAAGATATAGGGTATGTGGGAATAAGACAAAAGACTGACACCCGGTCTGGTTGACAGGACCAAAACGCTGCCAAAGCTCGGCGTTTTGGTCCGGTCAACAGACCCGTCAGACACCCGCCAGTCTTTGTCTGGTTAACCGGACCAAAACCTCACATTTTGGCCACAGTTCGACACTGCAGGGTGTGTATATAAGAACAAAAACTACCTTTTTGGGTGACTATCTACACACTTGGTGTGTAGATAGTTTGGCCCTATAATAATAGTGGAAAAGACATATCGCTGATAAAGTTAATGTATCTTATAAAATTCTATTGTGTTCAATTAAACGTATGCCATAAGTATTAGCCGGTTTACACCATGTAGGCAGCCGGTTTCCCCCGGTTATCTTGGTCTTTTACACATAAGCCTAGAATATTGGGAGAATTCATATATGATAATAAGACAAATGAATGAATAGTGATTTTATAATATTAATACAATAATAATATTTATGAGCAAATGGTATCGAGTACCGGTATCAAATTTACCAAATCGGGTGTATTTTCGGTACCTGTTCGACACCGATATTCACCGGTTTTTACCCTCAATTACCGGTGTCGTACCAGTATCGACCGTTACCAAACCGTACCGTACCAGGTATATTTGATACAGGTACCCACTTTTGGGTCTATATATTAAAAATAGAAATAATCAATAGTAACATCACTAAGTGATGAGCAAATGGTATCGGGTACCGGTACCGATATCAAATTTAGCAAACCGGTAATAATAATAATTATGAGCAAATGGTATCGAGTACCGGTACCGGTATCAAATTTACCAAATCGGGTGTATTTTCGGTACCTGTTCGACACCGATATTCACCGGTTTTTACCCTCAATTACCGGTGTCGTACCAGTACCGATCGTTACCAAACCGTACCGTACCAGGTATATTTGATACAGGTACCCACTTTTGGGCCTATATATTAAAAATAGAAATAATCAATAGTAACATCACTAAGTGATGAGCAAATGGTATCGGGTACCGATACCGATATCAAATTTAGCAAACCGGTTGTATTTTCGGTACCGGTTTTTACCCTCAAATACCGGTGTCGTACCAGTATCGACCGGTACCGAACTGTACCGTATCAGGTATATTCAGTACCGGTACCCACTTTTGGGGATTTCGGTAACGGTATTTTCGGTACCGGTTAGTACCGAGCTCATCAAATCCTGTAGCAACGTAACAATGCAAGTAATTGCACCGTTTAGATTACTTTTCATACACACAGTAAGTAAATTGTATTTCATTTGAATGAGGTTTTATATACACAACAACTTATTTCGCTTCCTTTTTTGTCTTTTTATCTGTAATGAATGAATTATAGCATGTAAAATTAACTTGGATATTTAGATTATTGATGAGCAAATCGTATCAAATCCTGTAATCAAACTGGTATCGTATCGGTACCAAATTTACTATACCAAATCATTTTCGGCACCAATTTGGTACCCACCTTTTGGCGTTTTCAGAATCGTTACTTTCGGTTCAACACCGGTCTAACACCATACCTGTATTTATTGATTTTTACCTTCAAATACCATACCGTATTGTACCGACCATTTTCGGTGCAGGTACCTTATTTCGATGATTTTCCGGATCGGTACTTTCGGTGATGTTACCGGTACCGAGCTCATCCATATTTTAACGTGTTAGCACCGAAATAACTGAACTGAAAACAACTGAATTTCCAACGTGTGGGGTCCTATTATTATATATTAGGTTATTTAAAATCTTTTTTTAGAACGGAGTGACTATCCTTACCATGTCATTTTTATTTATTTTTTGATATTCGGTAACTGCTTACTATTGCTGACACGCGTTTTGCAGTCATTAGGTCCCCGCCGCAACGCACGGACATAAAATCAACTAGTTGCGTTTAAAGTAGGCTACTTGTTGTATTTAAGAGAAAAATGCCCGGATAGTCCCTGTGGTTTCACCTTTTTTCACCTATAGTCCCTATCTTTCTAAAACTACTTGAATAGTCCCTGTGGTTTTCGGTTTTGTTCTCGGATAGTCCCTGGGTCTAACTTCAGTTACTTTTCTCTGTTAAGTGGGTGTTAAGAGGGTGTGAAATGACCAATTTACCCTTTTTAAAGGCCAAACCACAGGGACTATCCGGGCATTTGAAACCCTAATCACAAAACAAAACCCTCTTCATTTGAAACCCTAATCACAAAACCCGCACACTATAGATCCCCCTGCTCCCTCTCTCTCCGAACTCCGATCACCGGAGGTGATCTCCGGCCGGTTTTACCGGCGTCTCCTCGTTCTCCGACCAATCACCTCCCCCACCTCCACCCTCCTCTTCCGACGAGACCCTCACACCACACATCACTCTCCTGTTTCACGAAATTATACGGCCACCACCTGATGGTGGTGGCGTACGGTGCTGCTAGACGATGAGAACAAAGAAATAGAGAGGGGAATCAGAGAAAGGAGGGAACCGGCGAGGTGTCCGACGGCCGGCGACGACGAGAACGACGACAGTGGCCGTGAGCGAAGGTGAAGGCAATCTTCCGACAAGTTTTGTATCTCGGTAAGAACTGGTGTCCCCTTTCTTCTCTGTTTTTTTCTTTTCTTTAATTTTCTGACTGATAATGGTGATGTTGCCGGCTGTCGTTGATGATGATGCTGATGCGGTTGAAGACAATGATGATTAGGATGATGAATTGATGATGAGGTGGTGTTGAAGGATTTACACATCTTTTAATCAATTTTTGGTGGTTTTGGATGTATTGGAGGTGGAGCCGCAACGGTGGTGGTGGCCGACGGAGATGTCGGCCGAAGACAGCGACAAATGCAGTGGTGGGTGGTGTTATCAGTTTGAGTTTGGTTCGGGTTTAGTTTCGAGTTCAAGTGACTTGGTTCAACTACAGGTTAGATCTGTTTCGGTTCAGATTTCGCGACACGGTTCAGATTTTGAAGGTGGAGGGATTAAATGAAGATGGAGGTGGCTGCTGTAAGTTATTCGGTTCAGATTTCGCGACACGGTGAAAAACGGCCGGAAAACCTTGGTTCCACCGTGAGTAGCCGGACTTTCGCCGGAATTGGAGAGGGAGAGAGAGAGGGTGATGGTGGAGGGTGGAGGAGGGTGATGGTGGGTGGAGGTTGAAGATGAAGTGTGGTGGTGGAGTTTTATAAATAAAAAGAGAAAAATGCCCGGATAGTCCCTGTGGTTTGGCCTTTTAAGGAAAGGGTATTTTTGTCATTTCACATCATTTTAACAGAGAAAAGTAACTGAAGTTAGACCTAGGGACTATCCGAGAACAAAACGGAAAACCACAGGGACTATTCAAGTAGTTTTAGAAAGATAGGGACTATAGGTGAAAAACGGTAAAACCACAGGGACTATCCGGGCATTTTTCTCTTGTATTTAATAAAGATTTATTTTGACCAATATTTAGCCGATTCAACGGATTGAAGTGGGCTCCTCGTTAAATTGTAATCAATTTATCGTCGGCAATAAATTCAATTTATCGTCGGCCATAAATTCAATTTATCGTGGGCCATAAATATTAGCCGGTTTACTTTAAAAAATTTTATTTACATCTTGTAGTGGTAAATTTTGTTCAAATTCATTATGTTTTTAAGTTAACTATTATATATATAATAATAATAATAAAAGAAACCTATGGTACACAGTCTCTCTTCTATAAATGGTTATTTATATTTTTTTCTTACATCTCTCTCCAATAACTGGTTATTTATTAATATTAGTTTTAATGATTATTGTTATATCATTATTTTATTTTCTTTTTCGGTTATCTCAATATAACTGGTCATTTTGTAATATTAATTTCAATGATTATTATTATAGCATTATTATATTATCTTTTTAGCTTATCTGTTATATATTTTATATTTCTTTTTTTAACTATTTCTTTGTCTTCATGCTTATTTAGTAATTCAATCCGTACAATGCACGTTTTTTTTAAGAGTGAATTTCAAGTATTGTCCTTTATCTTTATACACATTTTCAGGCGTTGTCCTTTATGTTCAAAATTGACGAGTTTTATACTTTATGTTTTCAAATCACACACGTTTTGTCCTTTAAGCCTAACCAGTTAGTTTTTTCAGTTAAATCTGATCACTCAAGGGCAATTTTGTATTTTTACCAATTACTTTAAAAATAAGTTAATAACTAAAACAAATTTAAAAAATAATATAATATATAATATATATGTGTATATATATTTATATATAAAGAAACAGCCCTCTCACTCTCTCTAGCTCTCTCTCTGCCTCTTCCCAGCCACGATCAACAACCACCTCCGGCCACCACCCTCAACCACCTGCGGCCACCACCCTCCAAAACTCTCAACCACTTCTCTCTCTCGCCGCTGTGATGATTTGGTCTGAAAACACCAATCGTCGTCTCACCATCATCGACTGAGTGGTGGTTGGAGTGTTGCGGTGGGTGGTTGTGCTAATTGTTTGCAAGTACCGAGGCAATGATGATAAATGTAGGTTGAGCAAACTAGGAGTTTGTGGAACCGATCTGTATCTTAGCTGGGCAATCCAGTTGGCAATTGTTGTGTTTGGAGATTCTCTTTGGAGTTTGCAGTTGTAGTTGTAGCCATGGTGGATTGGGGAAAAACAAGTTCCATTGCTATAGATCTGAGCCTCGTGTTTGTATTGCAACTTTGATTAAAAATCACAAGTGACTCATTCACAAATCAGGTTTTGGGGGAACCGAAAACTCAGACAACAGAGAAGTGAGGCAGTAGAGGGAAGGGGTTTTTTATGGGGGGTTGCCCTCCTCAGCAGTCGATGATCTTCGATTTCCCCCAAAATTTAACACCCCTTTCTGGATAGGAACATGAACACCCAGACTGAACAACATTTGCACTTTCTTTTCTTTTTCTGGTAGTGCTAGTTGTAGCATACTCATACCTAGAAGCCAGAATCATAATTATGAGGAAACAACGACAATGCTTAGAGGCGCTAATGAAATACTTGTTATATGAGTGGATCAAACAAAGCTTGAACCAGACCGTATCTTGGCGGGGTAACTTCCGGAGGCTTCTACTATTGAAGCAGCCGTAATGTTTGCAGCCATGGCGGTTTGTTCTTCTTTGTTCTCATTAGTAACAGATCCGAGCCTCTTTTAATTCTTGTTTTTTAATCTTTCATATTTCATTTTGATTTAGTCCATGCAAATATATTATCTACACAATTAGTCCCTGCAAATATGAATTGACAAAAATGCCCTCATGTGCAAAGCTCATGACTAAATTTAACTGAAAAAACTAACTGGGTTAGGCCTAAAGGACAAAATGTGTATGATTTGAAAACATAAAGTACGAAACTCGTCAATTTTGAACATAAGGGACAACGCTTGAAAATTGGTATAAAGATAAAGGACAATTCTTGAAATTCACTTGTTTTTTTAAAGATGTAACTTTTTTTAATACTGAGTATATAAAATTATATTTATTCAGCCCGTGTAATACACGGGGTTCTAACCTAGTATGTATATATATATATATATATATATATATATATATATATATATATATATATATATATATATATATTGAAAATCATTTCTTTTCAGAAATTTATAAATAAAATGTAATATATCTATACTATATTATAAAGCATATCCGAAGGACGACTTAAGGTAATTTGCCACTTTACTTAAAACACCTTTAAAGCATGATGTCCAAGTGTTTAAAGCACCAGAAATAAAAATGGACATCACTTTCCAGTTATACCCTTCCACTAAAAAAAGACATGGGTTGATTAGGGGTTTCACATTCATTTCAAAACATTGCAAAATGCCGCTTCCCTGCTCCTCTCTCTCTCTCTCTGGCGATCTATGAAGTTTCAACAGATCGATGAAGATTCTGACATCCTGGTTCCGTTTTTCGGCTTTTATTGGTGTTTTGCAACATTCATCAAGGGTAAGTGATGTCACACCCCAAAAACGTCGCAGCGAAAATATAAAACGTAGTGGTGACGGAAGTTGGTGCCCATAAATATATTGGTGAACGATGCATTGTTAATGTTGGATATTCAACTTAATTAAAACATATTTTAAAGCTTAACTTTTAAAAGCACACCACAACCATAACATAATTAAGTTGTCTTGATCCTTATGGATCTTAATACATAGGTCCCAAAAGTTTTAAAAGTTTTCCAAATCATTATTAAACAAAACATGCATCAACAACCACAAGATTCGCCAAAATTCATGAAGCCGAACTCAAGTACCTGAAGAACACGTTAAAATCAAGTGTCAACACAAAGGAGGGTGAGTTCACATATCAGATTATAAACAATTTGATCCAAGGAAAAACTTTCTACTTATGTGTCTATTAACAAAACATCCATATAATTTTTAAGAAAGTCATTTCATTTCCTTAACAAAAATCCGAGGGTCAGCCGTCGCAAGGGTTTCCCAAAAACCTTCGACCAAAAGCATCTTCCCAATTTTTTCATATTAAATTGATAACATCATATGTTTAGATTTGTAAGTTTGCAAGACATTACGAGCTATTATTAACAATGAAGATATAATCAAAGCTAGACAATAACAGAATATCAATTCGTCGCTTGACTTGACACAGAGTTACCGGTCACGACGAGATGGTCAACCCGATAGATCGATCTATGAACAATTCCACGTGTGTAATACTTAAATGATTAAACGACATTACTTGCGCATGCGCCCATAACGGGCCATCTATTATTCCTGCCTCATGAACAATATATATATCCTACTAATACTGATAAATTTAATATATGGTGTTGTACGAATTCCCCGAAGTCCCCACCGAGACATAAGCCTGTATCCGATAATTTTTCTCTTGAGATCAAGCAAATTCGTCCCAACTTTAGATTTAAGCAATTTTAAATCTACACGGTCGTTTTCTCCCAAATACCGTAATAATCCCTGTTTCTCCCCGAAACATATTTATTCATCAAAACTGTTTCTACCCGAAACATATTTATATCATCAAAAGCATATATTTTCCACGAAAATATACATTTATTATAAGCAAAGGTATGTTTTATACAAAAACATCTTTAATCCTTTTTAAGGCGTGTTTTCCCCCAAAACAGTAAAAAGAGGGGGTTTTAGTGACACACACATTTGGGTGCGTAATTATATTAGCGCAATCCCACAGTTGATCTACACGTCCTAATTTCCATAGGCACAATTTATTAATCAATAATACACAAAATACCTAAGTTTCTCCAATACTTAGAATTTTTCACATACTTTAAGACTTTCTCGAAAAGTCATTATTTTTTATCATGTTGGCGTAATTATATATATGCGTTCACATATATATGTTTATGAACTTTGCGGCTTGAACGATTTTATTGGTGACCCTTGTTATGTTATATCCGTTAACATATCCGTTTATAAGCAATATATCTACAATTTGCGTGTCGTAATATATATACATAAACGTGAACATATATTTAATATCGTAATACGCGTAATCTCGTCAACTTATATACTTCATCATTTTTAAAGCATTTATATATGAAATAACTTATTAAGTTAACCTATGTATCAATTTTGATGCTTCTCTACAACATCAATCTCAATTTGCTAAAACACTCAAAAAGTTGGCAAGCAGACCACAATCTCGAAACTCATCATAAATAAAACTTCTCCCAAGAAACCCATCAGACCCAAAAATACTAAAGTGGAAATCTGACAAAGATACCCACGTATTGACTCTGTGAGACGCCCACTTTTTGAACATTCAAATAGATTAAAAATAACACACTAATTTTTGACAAAATTTTGGCATGACCCGTTCGTACTATAAACATTTCCCCTGCTTTTAAGAAACATCATTCAAATAAACTTCTACGACACTTTTTCAAAAGAAATAAAAGTAGTGACCAAACAAGACCTAATACAAGGGTTATGACCGAACTACCCAAAAAGGTTTTAAAATTCAAACTACTTACAAACATCCTAAAACATCAAACTTACATTTACATTACAAAAATTATTTGACCCATTTCAAAAGATAACTTGAACCGGAAGCGCATATATGGACGATGTGGTGTGTTCGAATCCGAGCTCGCCATTCTAAGCATGAGATTTACCTACATCCATAACATAAACTTGCACGTTAGTTCGGATAAAACATTATTACTAATACATTTTTTTTCATTTAGCTTTTTACCGCATTATTTGACCCTTTACCGAGTCACTTCATCTTTGCATCATCTTACTTGAATCTTTCATACTACAATTCCGTTTTAACGAATATCATGCCGTTTAACATCCAACACCATAAAATCATCATATTTCATCCGACCCGTTCTCATGGATCATGCATATTTTTTTTTTTTTACTTTCTTGTTTATTATTCTCCACTAGTTTGACTTACAAAAGTCAACATCTAGTAACCTTAACTTCATAACAAATTCATCCTATTTGACCCTTTTAACTACGGGTTTAATACATCATCCAGAATAACATCATTTTCATACTTTAGACCCATTTGCACGGGTCGTCAACATACTTTTTTTCTCCTTTTTCTACTATCAATTCGTAATAAGGCATTTTTTTTACTAATGATTCCCACATAAAACATCAAATAATTATTTACAAGAGAACTAACATAAAATTCTACTTTCTACATAAGCGAAGTTCATAAGAACTTACCGTGATCTTGTGAAGCTTGCGACTTCAAGTGACTCGTACCTTCTTCCTTCTCCGTGCCTATACATTATAACTTCATGCTTTTAGCTTTCATAAACATTTCTTCACATATGCATCTTTGATTTATTCATCATGACTTAACATAATTACCCATATATCCATTTTCGTTTACATCATCATTAAATTAAGAATTCATGTCAAACTTCAACTAAATCATTCTTATGCATTTCATCGAACACATGGGGTGCGTACAATCTACAAAGCATGAAGTACAAGTATTCAAAGCATATTTTTTCATAGTTCATCCCTTGATTAATATAAGCATTCCCATCTTCTCAATTTGTCACCCTAACCGAATACATGTTGTTCTAAATCATATATTCATCAAAATTTCATCAACATTAAACTAATTAGCATATAAAATTTCACATATTTTTAATCATCTTTTGACATACAAGTGGGTTTTACCCTAACTTATCATTATAGAGAAATTTGAGCATAATTTCAAATCCTACATGTTCATATCATTCTGCATTCATGTTTGATTCCATAGAATTTCATACATTCCACATTAACCATTTCATCAAACATTACCAAATCATAAAATTAAACTTACTTGATGTCAAGAACACTTAGATAATCAAAGTTCCAGGCTCATGCATTTGATTAATCTTTGATTTCCCTTTCAATTTGATGAATTTTAGGATGTTAGGGTTTTGAGGGGAAAGCTCCTCCTGGCCCCTTCTCACGATCGCACACACACACATGAAGCACTGGACTTTTTTTGTTAAGGGTTTTAATTACATATTTTTCATTTTGACCCCCTCATCATTTAGAACATGTCACTTTTCTCATATTTACATACTAACTTAGTAAACCTTCATGCATATATATAAGATTTTAGATTTGCTAAAAGCTATGATTCTTAATAATGGTAAAAATTTATGTTTACCATTTCTTTTCGTCTAAGTATTGCAATTAAACATTGTCATACGAAATTTTGGGGTGTTACAAGTCTACCCCCTTAAAGAAGGTTTCGTCCCCGAAACCTGAATACATACATTTTGCTGAGTTTATCTGTATTCCCTTCGCGATTACATACCTTGAACTTCGTTAACATGCTTTCATTCGATCATCCCTCGTGATAAATCGGTCGTTACTACTCTAAACTTGTCTAATACATTTGGTAATTCAATCTTGTATGAATCAAAGCGATCCTATTACATTATTTCATGATTATCATTCAATTGTTCAAGCTGATTTCTTAAAACTTATCTGTCAGATTATTCCTTCCCACATACCTCTAACATCTACTTAGGGGAAATAATTATCATAATATTCATACTTGTTCATTCCTATTCATTCATATTAATTCACAAATCAAACATCATTCAATAGTTTCTAACTAATTAGTTTCTACATACTCCCCATCCTTCCTATGTCATTTGCTTGATAGTTCTTTTCATACTTTTCTTGCAATACCTTCGTATAATCTTTACCCGAGACTAATATTCCTTCCACTGATAATCTATCTTAACTGCATGGTTAACTACAACTTAATGTATACATTTACACAAATCGTGTACATACTATCCTGCTCTAACCTCTTTACCGTCTATCCTTAGGTTACAAGGGCCAATATAAGTCTTTAATCACGCTATCAATATGATCGTGTAATCAATACTTACATTTGAGCAACTCATGTTACACTCGAGGTGTCATACTCAGCAATACTTGTCATCACATTCCATAGATGTCATACATACGTCATTCCTTCTAGCAATTGTAATACCAAGGCAATTGCCCAAAATTGTACCTCAAAGGGTTAATTCTTATCGACCTAGGTTCCACTACATACGAGATTATAAGCTTATTACATATACCACTCCATTTCACGTGTGAGTTACATAAAACTTGGCACAACCGTTCATTCGACAACTGAGATTACACTCTACCACGTAGGGTTGTTTTATAATACGAACCAAGAATCATGTGTATAAAAACTTTAACTTTCGAACATTTCTTTAGAGGTTTATCTTCTAATAATTCCTCACCTACGATGGGGAACTCGACAAAGGGTAAGATTTATTCAAATATCCATTCAAATATTCATCATATTTTACATTCCACTCAACCCCTCTTTATGTAACATTCCTCCTCTGGCAGCTACGTATTCTTATATTTTCATTCTAGCTTCCTTCGACATTAACCTTTCACATTTTCCATACAGTTCTTTCTAATTATTCTAAATTTGGCATACTAAATGTGTACCTTGCTTTCTTATCAGTTTCTCACTTTTCTTTTCTTTCTACTACCCATTTTCCAATATGCGGATCGACTCTTACTATCTTTCCATCATGACATTTCAAGACATCTAATAATCTTACTCTACAATAAACAAAAATTTAGAGCCGTCATTATTTCCTATATTGATATGAAGATTATAATTTACTTACTAGCATTATGAGTCATTTACTTCTGCCTTCCAAGTCACTAACCATACATTGTTCCTTCACTATGCTGTTTGAATCAATAATGCCCGCCATGAGCCTACTACTTGATTCCTCTATTATTAACATCATCATTCTTCCTAGTCACATCCTAATGTGACGTAAAAACTTTGACTACTAATGCATGTGTGTGTGTATATATATACATATACATATACTGGTCTCAAACATTTAGTAACTCTGTTACTATTAATTGCTTATTAATCCATTCCTACAGTACGAACTAATTCGCACATTTGTACTCCCTTATTGATTTTAGACATACTTGTTATCACTTTACCATTTCTTACAAAATTTCTATCCTCGTCGGTACTTAAATCATCCATCTAGGTCTTAGCCCATTATTCATTTTAGTCCTCATAAGTCGATCATCACATGCTTAATATGCAACGTGTTCGGAGCATACTTCTTTCATTATAATCTTATTACCTCTGATGTGTTCAAAATGTAACATATAAATTTCATCAAATGAGGCATAAAACTAACCCTTTTTTAGTACTAATGTTGGAAAAAGTGTGCTTTTGTCTTCCTTTTGTATTTTCAGGATTAAATAAGCTTAAATTAACAAAAGAAGCAAAAAGACATCAAAATCTAACACAAATACAAGAAAAGGAACAAGATGTGACATGCCCGACCCCACGACAGCATCTTCCCAAGCAAAACAAGAGATCAGAAGCCTGAACACGCCCCGTGCTCAGCCAGCACGGGGGCGTGCCCAAGTGTCAGCAGAAAAGACAAAGTGGTAGAAGCTTCTATTGCCCACCACGGGGCCGTGCTCAGCGGACACGGGGCCGTGGTCAACTATAAGATTCGCACAATCCAGCAAATCTGCATAGTACAAAGATTCTTCTGCACACGGGGTCGTGCTCAGCGGACACGGGGGCGTGGTCAACTAATAAGACAAAGCTGCATTAAATGAAGAAAGAGAAGGATGTGGACACGGGGCCGTGCCCACTGGACACGGGGCCGTGCCCGAGCTTCTGTTCAGCCTATAAATAGAAGTGCTTGGCTCAAGCTCAAACCATCCCTTGGCACACCACCTCTCTCACACTTCACCCACCACCCACCACCACCATAACACCATCATCCACCACCATCATCCATTGTCCATCGTAGAGTGTGTGAGTCGTCTCGGGATCCAAGATTGATCGTAAGAGTTCTTGACAATCAAGGCCATGTTTGCCTAAGTCTCTTACATCACTTGGTGAAGACAAAGTGTCTAGTGTAATACTTTTTATTTCTAATCTTTTGCACTTTATATTTGGTTTCGTATTAATGACTTTAATAACTAGTTGCTTATGTTGAAGGTGATCTTTCTTTATCGTTTGTCTGTGGTGTCTTGAAATTATTTTACTGTCTATATAAAATAAAAGATTTTCACCATTCATATCTCCACGGTCTATATGGAGGTATGTTGGCTACCTGGTCGGGGGTTAAGGGAACGGTTTGGTAAAGGTCTTGCCATTGTTCAGCGTTTAGAGGTCCTGCAATGGACCTGGGTCAAATTTAGTAGGACCTCCTTCAATACTTAACGGTATTGGATGGCGGGGGTCCAAACTCTTTGATCCCCTCATAAGTTAACTACTATTAATACTATAACCCGGCTACTTAGGACTGTATCCCTGCTGACTCAGACTACTTAGTCGAGGGTAACGTCACCTCCAAAAGAGGGGCCTACCACAATATTGCATTAATAACTTAATTAATTATCTTCCAATAATCCACCCTTTTAGGATTGTATCCTTGCTGACTCAAACTACTGGGGTGAGGGTAACGTCACCTTCAAAAGAGGGGCCTACTACAATAACTAAGATAATCTCTTAATTATGTGCAAAAGTGCGGAAATAATCAAAGGTTACACTAGATACGAGTCGGAACCAAGTGATTCATCTTGTCTATCTGTTTTTATTTTTATTTTTATTTTCAGCATTTTAGTTAGTTTTTACTTTTCTTAGTTTAAAACATTTTTCTAAACTTTTTATTTTGATTAGACGTTGAGGATAAACCGGTACTAAAAGCTCTTGTGTCCTTGGACGACCTCGGTATCTTACCAACACTATACTATGCTCACGATGGGTGCACTTGCCCATATGTGTGTTTAGTGTTAGTAAAATATCGTGTTTTATAAATTTAAAACTTGGCTAAAAATAAGTGTTAAAGGGGCTTAAAATATACACCTAATATATATAACACTTCACACGCATCAAGTTTTTGGCGCCGTTGCCGGGGACACAAGGATTTTAAGAAAGTTAGGAATCAATGGCCTAATCGTTTTTCTTATTTTTCATTTTTTTTAGGATTTTTTTTTAGTTTTTCAGCTTCTGCAGAATCCAGCACGGGCCGTGCCCGCTGAACACGTCCCGTGCCCAATCATTGGAACTGGCAATCTTGTTTTAAGTCAGACAGTAAGCTGAACACGGGGTCGTGCCCACTCAACACGCCCCCGTGCCCAAGTTTCAGTTACTGAAAACAGAACCGTAAGATCCCGACAGTTGGTAATTTCTGACACAAACATGAGTGATACTGATACTTTTTACTTTCAGCACTCTTATGGTACTATGTGGTGTCAATTATGTGGTGGTAATCATAAAGAATTAGAATGTTTTTTTCTAAATTATAAACCCCACTATATAGACCCATCTTTTCCTAGGATCCTTAAGAGGGGCGAAAGTAAAAATAATCCCTATCGCTCCCTCGAATGCACCCAACCGGATATTCTAGGGGAAATGCTTCTCGATGAATTATTTCAACTAGAAGATCTAATTTTTAATTGGTTAAAAGAACTTAGGGAAGATTTCAATAATCTTTTCCAAGACAACAACCAAGAAGAGAGGTTGGAAACGCGTTCAAACAACTTCATTGTTACCAATGATACTTCTAACTCTAATGAGGACTTGAGCGATAGTCGTCCATGTGTCGATTGTGCTGTGAAGGACTCCCCATCAACTTCGTTTGATGCATACAAAGACCTGAGCGATTCGACATACACCTTCTTTAACAAGAGCCCGGAAAAGGGTTGGACTTGTCCACCTACATATAGCTTAGGAATCACCCTCACCGACAACCTCCTGCGTTCTCGTCTTAATCTAGATCAATTGAGGTATCTTAGGCACTTTGGGGTTGTTCCGTCCAGTAAGGAACCACCCGATCCGGAAAAGTTCCTTAAAAATAGACGCACTTCATAAATCAGCCTTCCGACACGGGGTCATGTCCAGGTTAACACGCCCCCGTGTCCACCAAAAGATTCCCTTCTGACTTTTGTCAGAATACAGACAAAACGTGTCAGGATTTTGCCTGTACACGGGGCCGTGTCCAGCCGACACGGGGCCGTGTCCAGCACGCTGTCGTTTTCTATAAATGCAGCCAAGAACCCTGCACATTTGGACCATCCAGGGACAGAGACTTGGAGGGATTTTCTGACTTACCATCCTAGGTATGTTCTAAAAGAAGGTTCCTACAAGCATCTTGTCCTTTCCTCTTTTATCTATTGCCTTCTTCTTCATCTTTCTTGCACCAAGAACTCCATTAAAGCTTGACTTCAAGCTTTGTTGTGATGTTTATTGAATTTCTATTCAAGGAATCTTGCTAAAAATAAGTTACACAACATTGTTTTAAGTTATTTCTGCTCAAAAAGCTTCATAAGTTAAGAAAATAATTTGAAACCCCAAGATTCCTTGTTCTAGAAATCTGCAGAAAGTTGAACACGGGGCCGTGCTCATTGAGCACGGGGCCGTGCCCGTGGTACTGTTTCATTAAAACGAACTGTTTTTGGTTTGTTTTCGTAGAATATCTACCCAAAACAGCGGAACCTCTTCTGCACACTCAAGGAACAGTCGACGAGAAAGGAGGCCATCGATTGAAGCAACTCTCATAAGATATGTAATGGCACTACGTGAAGCACTTGACGAGATGACTTCAGTGGAGGAGGTCCTCATTGACCGTATAAACTATCTCTCGGTGGGGTTGGAAAACAGTTTCCGGGATATAAACCTCTTGCACCAGAGGTTAAACATCCTGGTAACACCTCCGATGGAACCAATCCTCCCTCAAGAGGATTGGAACCTCGCACTTGGAATTAAAAATCCTACCGGTTGGGACGACATTCCGGCAGAACCTCCTCTTGAAGAACTCCAAGAAATTCCGGTGGAAGTTACATCTCCTCAACCCGATGCTCATGAGCCCGCTTTTCTTCTCCCTAGGGAGATCGAAGAGTGGCTCGCCGATGTATGAGGATCCCATACCCGTAGGAAGAAGTTGTCAAGCCGCTTTTAACCGAGAAATCTATCTTTTCGGAAATTTTGCTAGTAGAATAAATAGTAGGCTAGAAACTTCTTGGATTTCTTGTGTTTCTTTAACCTAACTAGCTAATATTTTAATTTTTAGGACTATTATGTAATTCTCTCTATGATTAATGAATGATGGTTTAGTTAATTTGGTGTTTTGGATGGTGTTGAAATGAATAAAACACACTTGAGATGACAAAGGATGCAAGGGAAACTTGAACCAGCACTCCATGCAGGAAAACAGAACCGTCCGACAAAATTCTTCATTTACAGTAAGCTCGGCACGGGCCGTGTCCACCCAACACGGCCCCGTGCTGCATAGTCTGCAGAAAAAGAACCAGTTCAGGTAACTGGACACGGACCGTGTTCACCCAACACGCCCCCGTGCCCAGACTTCTGTTTCTCTTGTTTTAATTTTGTTACTGGCACTTGAACACGGGGCCGTGTTCAGCGCCCAGTAACACAAAATTTTTGCTTTTTCACACCTTTTACACATTCAATCAACCTAAAAACTTATTTTTGGGACACATTGAGGACAATGTGTAATTTAAGTGTGGGGGGGATGCTAAAACCTTGAATCTTGCAAGTCCTAAATACAAGCCTTACACAAAACTCTATTGGAACCGCTAATCACCCCAATTTTTTTTCCAAAAATTTTCATTTTTTTTTACTTGTCTAGGTTTAACTCGGGAAATTCAAGTTCTAAAAAGGTTATATTTTTACGAATTTACAACCGATAGCGTCGTGATAAAAAGAACCAACATAAGAAAGTTATGAAAAGGCATGACAAGCTTAGTTAAAATTTGATTATATATACTTGATCAAATAAAAACCCATTCCCACAAAAGTGAGTTTTGAGCCTTTATTGAGCAAACACTTACATATCATTTGACTAAATGCTCATTTTCGTTTCTTGTGTGAATAGCCGCTTGGTTCTTACGACTCTAGAACTTGCCATGACGATACATTCCCAGTCCTTACCAACTTAAACCCGAGTAAGTAAATGATGGAGGCATTAAGACTAACCTTTTTTTTTCTACACCATTATTTTTCTTTTTTTTTACCACCTAGCCAAAATCCCCCTAGTTAGCCACTTTGAGCCTAAACCTTTTCATTTCATAACCCAAACCAAACACCCTTTTACCCACCTAAACCTTTTTCATTTTTACCCCTTTGTTTTAGTAACAAGTTCGGTTCTTCATATTACTTTTCAAAAAAAAACAAAAACATTTGTGTTGATAATGAAGGAAAAGAAAATAAACAAACAAGTTCATCAAAAATAACTTTGTTTGAATAAATAGCTTCATCAAAATAAAAGTTACAAAAAATAAAAAGTCTCACGAAAACCGACACTTGTTACGCTTTTCGCCTTTTTCTACTAACCACCAACCCAACCACCTACCTTTAACCCAAGCCTAACCCTTTACCCACAAAGTCCTCTTGATATTTACAAAGGTACATAAGTTAAAAAGGAGGAGGATTGATTGCTTGGCAAGCCTATGGTAGGAGTAAGTTCCATGCCGCTCTCGAGTGATCCACAAAAATACATTTTCGGCCGAGTGTTGAGTGATCCCCATGAGGTATGTGAACTTGTATATAAATAGAATTTTACAAAGGCATGTTATGCCCTAATAAGTAATTTCTCTTATGAAAAGTTTTAAATAAATCATGACGAATAGGATTGTAAATAAATAAAAATAAAATTAAATAAAGAATCTTGGAAATCCCGACACTCTACGACAAGCCCAAAAACCTTCTTCTCTACCCATTCCATTTGGGAGTGTAATAGCCACATATTAAAGAGTTTTGCTTGAGGACAAGCAAAGATTCAAGTGTGGGGTATTTGATGTGTTCAAAATGTAACATATAAATTTCATCAAATGAGGCATAAAACTAACCCTTTTTTAGTACTAATGTTGGAAAAAGTGTGCTTTTGTCTTCCTTTTGTATTTTCAGGATTAAATGAGCTCAAATTAACAAAAGAAGCAAAAAGACATCAAAATCTAACATAAATACAAGAAAAGGAACAAGATGTGACATGCCCGACCCCACGACAGCATCTTCCCAAGCAAAACAAGAGACCAGAAGCCTGAACACGCCCCGTGCTCAGCCAGCACGGGGGCGTGCCCAAGTGTCAGCAGAAAAGACAAAGTTGTAGAAGCTTCTATTGCCCACCACGGGGCCGTGCTCAGCGGACACGGGGCCGTGGTCAACTATAAGATTCGCACAATCCAGCAAATCTGCATAGTACAAAGATTCTTCTGCACACGGGGTCGTGGTCAACTAATAAGACAAAGCTGCATTAAATGAAGAAAGAGAAGGATGTGGACACGGGGCCGTGCCCACTGGACACGTGGCCGTGCCCGAGCTTCTGTTCAGCCTATAAATAGAAGTGCTTGGCTCAATCTCAAACCATCCCTTGGCACACCACCTCTCTCACACTTCACCCACCACCCACCACCACCATAACACCATCATCCACCACCATCATCCATTGTCCATCGTAGAGTGTGTGAGTCGTCTCGGGATCCAAGATTGATCGTATGAGTTCTTGACAATCAAGGCCATGTTTGCCTAAGTCTCTTACATCACTTGGTGAAGACAAAGTGTCTAGTGTAATACTTTTTATTTCTAATCTTTTGCACTTTTTATTTGGTTTCGTATTAATGACTTTAATAACTAGTTGCTTATGTTGAAGGTGATCTTTCTTTATCGTTTGTCCGTGGTGTCTTGAAATTATTTTACTGTCTATATAAAATAAAAGATTTTCACCATTCATATCTCCACGGTCTATATGGAGGTATGTTGGCTACCTGGTCGGGGGTTAAGGGAACGGTTTGGTAAAGGTCTTGCCATTGTTCAGCGTTTAGAGGTCCTGCAATGGACCTGGGTCAAATTTAGTAGGACCTCCTTCAATACTTAACGGTATTGGATGGCGGGGGTCCAAACTCTTTGATCCCCTCATAAGTTAACTACTATTAATACTATAACCCGGCTACTTAGGACTGTATCCCTGCTGACTCAGACTACTTAGTCGAGGGTAACGTCACCTCCAAAAGAGGGGCCTACCACAATATTGCATTAATAACTTAATTAATTATCTTCCAATAATCCACCCTTTTAGGATTGTATCCTTGCTGACTCAAACTACTGGGGTGAGGGTAACGTCACCTTCAAAAGAGGGGCCTACTACAATAACTAAGATAATCTCTTAATTATGTGCAAAAGTGCGGAAATAATCAAAGGTTACACTAGATACGAGTCGGAACCAAGTGATTCATCTTGTCTATCTGTTTTTATTTTTATTTTTATTTTCAGCATTTTAGTTAGTTTTTACTTTTCTTAGTTTAAAACATTTTTCTAAACTTTTTATTTTGATTAGACGTTGAGGATAAACCGGTACTAAAAGCTCTTGTGTCCTTGGACGACCTCGGTATCTTGCCAACACTATACTACGCTCACGATGGGTGCACTTGCCCATATGTGTGTTTAGTGTTAGTAAAATATCGTGTTTTATAAATTTAAAACTTGGCTAAAAATAAGTGTTAAAGGGGCTTAAAATATACACCTAATATATATAACACTTCACACGCATCAACCTCAACATCTTTTTATGTATGTATATAATTACTTACACCATCATATGTTACCACATTTGTCATATGTTTTACTCTTACTCGTATATCCCGTTTAGGTCTACGGCGATTAACTATCAACATATCGCTACTCATATTCCCACAACTAGCAGCAACATATCTCACATACGTTCACATACACATCACTTATATACATATATATATATGTGTGTGTGCATGTTCTTTTAATCCTACATTATGCTTGACCAACCAGGCTATCTGTGCTATTTACTTGTTATGTTTATACTTATCTTTAGTTAGGTGGAGAAAAAGCATCTCCTCATTTGCTTTCATGCTTTCCTTCCCACCTAACGACTCTAACTTTCATCCGTCTACGAACCTTTCTTAAGGCTCTATCTATGCTTACCACATAAATATCTTCCCTTAAAATCTTAATTCTACTAACATTTACTTTTTGTTTGACAAAATTTTTTATCCTTAGGACCAAACTATATTCGAAATTCTATCAACCTTTCATGTTCAATATTTTCTAAGCTTAATCGTAATTATCATTCCTACCTTGCATTACATTCTAGGACCATACCATCCTCTTCCGTAATCATTGCTTTTATTCCTTCACATCATGTCATTTGTTATCGTTTGTGTTTCCTTCGTCCGTCATCTACAATTAAGCATTTTCTACATTCATTACTTCATATACTTTCCATGTCATCTCAAGTTACATTGATGCATTCATAATCACATTTCAATAATTTTCATTCCACTTGTACATTTTCATCTACGTCGGTCACGATAGGACATCACACATGCCTTTCGTTCATAGGGGACTAGAATCCCTCATCCTTCTTACTTACTTTCTCTCTCTCACCACCCGCTACTAGGAACATATTTTATTAACGATTTCTTCATTTTCATCAGCCATCTACTATATCATTCGAGATCATTATTAAAATTTACTCTTTGGTCACGTTCATTTCATTCTATCATTTTAAACTTTTTATACTTTCCTTTCTTTCATGCTAGGTGTTAACGATCCTTTATGACTACACCACCTATCTCTTATTATAGGGTTGATAAACCCAACTAGAACTTCATTCACAACCTTCCAATCATATACGTTCTTACTTCTAAATGTTTCAACATAACCCGGTTGACATTTAGAGGATCCTAATACCATAGGTTGCATTTTCGGAAACTTAACGAAACTATTGGATTTGCCTTAAGAAATATTCTATCACATAGTTTAGGAAATATGTTAATATGCCTAACATATTTCAATGACTTTCATTATCTTACTTATTAGACGTTCGTTAATTTTATATATATAACTTTTCACTTCGTTTTATGTTACTTCATGCCATCATGCTTACGTCTTATTGACCTTTATCCTTTTCAATTATGGTTATCATGCTTTTATTTCATAATTCCGGGTGTTAATAGCCACTTAGTGACCATACCGCATTCCTTTCATCATCATCGGTGTTAACGGCTACTTCGTGCCTACACCGCATACTATTCATCATTCTTGGTGTTAACGGTCACTTCGTGACCTCACCGCATACCATTCATCATTCTTGGTGTTAACGGTCACTTCGTGACCTCACCGCATACCATTCATCATTCATTTCTCTATCATTCATGCATTATTTTGCTTTCAATAATTCATTTCCGCAGGTCATAAAACCATACTATCCTTCATTACGAACATTCTAGACATGTTAATCAAAACATACATTCATTATTACACTTACTTCTTATTCCTTCGTTCTTTAACTAATAGCCTTCGTGTTAGTCAACTTATATTCATGGTTTCATTATCATTCACGTTTACATTGTTCGCCATCTACATAAAACATTCATTTCATTCATTAAATTTCTTTTCATACTCTCCTTCATCATATTTAACTCATTTTATCATACTACAATCAATTTTACATTTCATACTTCAATCATTATCGTCATCGACGATCATGTCGTATCGTGTAGATCAAAATCTTTGATCGTAACGATTTACCTTTTCGCCCTTCGTAGATACTTTCCCTCATCACTCTTAATATAAAAATTATCTTAAACATTGATTATGAGCCTTAAAAACTAGTTAAAACAAGTTTCAAAACAACAAAATTCAAACAAATTTCGGAAATTAAGGGCTTCGCCGTACGCGACGGGTATAAGGGGTGGGCGTCGCGCGACCCTACACCCCGTTTTCGACAGAAGGTTTGCTTGTTTGCTGCTGGAGTTGCCCAACTCCAATTTTAAACAAAATCCAACTTAAAACTGTCATAACTTTTGTTTCGCAAGTCCATTTTAGGTGATTCTTTTTCCTACGCGTTCGTAATAAAAATACGCATCCATTTATCATATATATTTGCAACAAAAATTTGGATTATAAGCTGATAGCCTATAAATCCTCTTTTATTTAACTATAAACATAATCAAATTTACGATTTACTTACTTGCATAGTGCTTCGGAACGAACACACATTCATACGAGCTTTCGGTTTGAGTTCAAGCATTTTAACTCTAATACTTGAATCCCTCAAACCTCGGCTCTGATACCAACTTGAGACGCCCACTTTTTGAACATTCAAATAGATTAAAAATAACACACTAATTTTTAACAAAATTTTGGCATGACCCGTTCGTACTATAAACATTTCCCCTGCTTTTAAGAAACATCATTCAAATAAACTTCTACGACACTTTTTCAAAAGAAATAAAAGTAGTGACCATACAAGACCTAATACAAGGGTTATGACCGAACTACCCAAAAAGGTTTTAAAATTCAAACTACTTACGAACATCCTAAAACATAAAATTTACATTTACATTACAAAAATTATTTGACCCATTTCAAAAGATAACTTGAACCGGAAGCGCATATATGGACGATGTGGTGTGTTCGAATCCGAGCTCGCCATTCTAAGCATGAGATTTACCTACATCCATAACATAAACTTGCACGTTAGTTCGGATAAAACATTATTACTAATACATTTTTTTTCATTTAGCTTTTTACGGCATTATTTGACCCTTTACCGAGTCACTTCATCTTTACATCATCTTACTTGAATCTTTCATACTACAATTCCGCTTTAACGAATATCATGCCGTTTAACTTCCAACACCATAAAATCATCATATTTCATCCGACCCGTTCTCACGGATCATGCATATATATATATATATATATATTTTTTTTTTTACTTTCTTGTTTATTATTCTCCACTAGTTTGACTTACAAAAGTCAACATCTAGTTACCTTAACTTCATAACAAATTCATCCTATTTGACCCTTTTAACTACGGGTTTAATACATCATCCAGAATAACATCATTTTCATACTTTAGACCCATTTGCACGGGTCGTCAACATACTTTTTTCTCCTTTTTCTACTATCAATTCGTAATAAGGCATTTTTTACTAATGATTCCCAAATAAAACATCAAATAATTATTTACAAGAGAACTAACATAAAATTCTACTTTCTACATAAGCGAAGTTCATAAGAACTTACCGTGATCTTGTGAAGCTTGCGACTTCAAGTGACTCGTACCTTCTTCCTTCTCCGTGCGTATACATTATAACTTCATGCTTTTAGCTTTCATAAACATTTCTTCACATATGCATCTTTGATTTATTCTTCATGACTTAACATAATTACCCATATATCCATTTTCGTTTACATCATCATTAAATCAAGAATTCATGTCAAACTTTAACTAAATCATTCTTAGGCATTTCATCGAACACATGGCGTGCGTACAATCTATAAAGCATGAAGTACAAGTATTCAAAGCATATTTTTCCATAGTTCATCCCTTGATTAATATAAGCATTCCCATCTTCTCAATTTGTCACCCTAACCGAATACATGTTGTTCTAAATCATATATTCATCAAAATTTCATCAACATTAAACTTATCATTATAGAGAAATTTGAGCAAAATTTCAAATCCTACATGTTCATATCATTCTGCATTCATGTTTGATTCCATAGAATTTCACAAATTCCACATAAACCATTTCATCAAACATTACCAAATCATAAAATTAAACTTACTTGATGTCAAGAACACTTAGATAATAAAAGTTCCTGGCTCATGCATTCGATTAATCTTTGATTTCCCTTTCAATTTGATGAATTTTAGGATGTTAGGGTTTTGAGGGGAAAGCTCCTCCTGGCCCCTTCTCACGATCGCACACACACACATGAAGCACTGGACTTTTTTTTTGTTAAGGGTTTTAATTACATATTTTTCTTTTTGACCCCCTCATCATTTAGAACATGTCACTTTTCCCATATTTACATACTAACTTAGTAAACCTTCATGCATATATATAAGATTTTAGATTTTCTAAAAGCTATAATTCTTAATAATGGTAAAAATTTATGTTTACCATTTCTTTTCGTCTAAGTATTGCGATTAAACATTGTCATATGAAATTTTGGGGTGTTACACTCTGCTCAGGTCTGATGGTAGTTGAAAAGCTATCAAGGGGGGATGCATTTAGTCTAAATGCATATGACCTCCAAGATCTTATGAACCTTCAACTACAAAGTAATGAAGATGATACTGATTCATTGGATTTTGAGCTCCAATTCAAAGGGCAAATCCGGGAAAAGTTGATGAGAGAATAAAGATCACAATAATGGAGAGTTTTGGCATCATCTGTTCTAGGGGGAGATTGTTGGCTCATGTAATCCTTCCTTGAAGAACAGATGATACAAAGCCAAAACTGGTTCTCAATAGATGATCCCCAATAACAGTGTTTGAACATTATTTCCCTCCAATGGCAGTGGCACTCAGCAACTGATGATCTCTAAAAGACTGTTTGTTATTAAGACTGTTATGCAAAGCTCTGTTGAATGCAAAGACTGTTGAAGACCAATCATCTGCTGAAGTCAAAGTACTGCTGGAATCAAAGGCCTGATCAACCTTAGTGGAAAGCACTGCTCAGCCTCATCAGTGTTTGAGCATCATCAACGGATAGCTTCATCAGAGTTTAGTTAACCATTGTATTAATGTAACAGTGTCTGTAATGCATCAGTGTTTAGAGGTTGTTAAGATTGTTAGATGTCACTGTCTAGGTGACGTCCGCAAAGATGCCACAGTGTTTAGGATTGTACTATAAATAGACAGTGTCTGTACTGTTCTATTAGCTCTTTTCACACACTTGCATCTTGTACGAACTAGCACTGTGAGCTCAGGCTGATGGGAGTTAGTGTTCATGCATGCATAGTCGAAACATTGTGTATTCAATCTTTTGATTATAAAAGCTTGTATGATGAAAACTAATCTTTCCTTGATTGTGTTATAAAGTTTTACTTCATTCCGCTGTAAATTATTTCCCTGTTTTATCTTCTTCCATTTCCATCTTATTAAAACAACACAATCAAGTAAACTCAGATCCTAACAAACTGAAACCAGTTTTCCTTGATAGCAGAAGCCGTTCGATTTGATGGTTCTGGACACTACATAGACTGCCAGATCGAATGGTTATTAAAACAAAATTATAGGGGTGTGTGTATAGAAAGGGCCCTTTTCTTACCTTTTCTTTTTATGATTTGATGATGCTATTATTGAAAGTTTCAGAGACTGTTGCCGACATTTCACATATTTCATTTAACAAATCCCATTTATTCAAAGAGAAAGAAGACTCAGACTCTTGATAATCATTGTGAACATGAGAACGGGAAGCTCAACACTCAGACTCTCGATAATCATTGCGTTTTTTAGCAAGCACGAGTGATGATAGATGACTTGCACTATCAGAAGAAAACTCAAACAAACCACCAAACTAGGACATCAACATCAATTGATGTCCAATTGACGAACACGAATGTGTGAAATGGGATTTATTTAAAAGTAAAAAGAAAACTGAAACTCGTTTTCCTTGATAGCAGAAGTCGTTCGATTTGATGGTTCTGAACACTATATAGACTGTCAGATCAAAACCCTAATGTGTGAATATTAACTTAAAAAACAAAAAAAAAAGGAAATCCTATTTATACGGGCCGTATACCATTATACGGCCCGTATAAAACAACTGTATACGTTGTATACGACCAATGTTTGTTAAAACATGGTGTATACGGCTGTATAAGGTTATACGACCCGTATATAATAACATCAACTGACAAAGTCTGCGTCCACATACTTTGTCAATTGACTTTATTATATACGGATCGTATAACCTTATACGACCCGTATATAAAATGTTAAAACAAGATTTTAAATTATTTGTAAAGACCACATGAAATCTCATAAACTAGAGTACGTAACTAAATGAGCCGGACCCACAAAGAAGATATCGACTAAACAAATAAAATGTTCATATGCCTGACACGGTTATGTCCGGTTTCGACAAATCTGCATCAAACTATTGTATAAGGTTCAAATGAAAACCACTAGTTATTGTGAAAACTTGAAAACTAATTAAAAAGCCAAAAAAACATACCAAATTTTTTTTTTTTGCATACCAATTTTCGCAATTTTTTATATATAAAAAAATAAAAAAAATGTAGTGCACATGTGTAATAATACACATGTCATGTGTATGTGTACTACACATGTGTACTACAAAATATTTTTTTTTGAAAAAAAGTTTTTTTATATATAAAAAATAGCGATTTTTAATAAAAAAAATTTGTAAAAAAAAATTTGGTGTATTTTTAGGTTTTTTAGTTAGTTTTCGAGTTTTCACTATAAAAGTGGTTTTCATTTGAACCTTCCCCAGTTTCCCTTCACCTACATTAAATTATACATGTGTTTTAAATTATATTCTCTTTTTTAAGACTTGACACATATTCACCTACGTTAAATTATACATTTACTACTTATACATATTGGAGTTAGGGAATAGTGTCACGCACCTTGCCTGACACTTCCCTATTGGACCAACTCATTTTTTATTTAATTTTATTCCTATCTAAAAATTACCAACTCATTTTTTATTTAATTTTATTTCAAGCTTAAAATTACGGTTTCGTCTTTTGTTTAAAAATAATGATCTTGCCATCGTTTTACTTTTTTTTCGTACAGTTTTATTTTGCTTGGTTGACTCAATGTAACTTTTATTGTGTCAAGCAGTTGTCTAAGACTCGCTCATTAGTCCTGACAAATTAGTATTTTACCCCCAGCTCAAAATTACAGACCTGTTATTGTTTTATTTTTTTTTAGCAAAAGTATGGTAGTGTTTTTGTTAAGTTGGTTGTCTCGGTGTATTTTTTTAGATCGTGTTATAAGTAGTATGTACAAGTAACCTGAATACATGCATACATGTTATGAAACTAAAAAATATTTGATTTAACGCCCCGCAACGGGGGCGGGCATAGGTGTAATTTTTATTCGTCCAGGCATGCCTGTTACATGCTCATTTGTACTGAAAAATTACAATTTTGCTCCCAGTTTAAAATTATAGTCTTTCTATCGTTTTAGTTTTTTTTTTTTTTTTGTAAAAGTATGGTAGTGTTTTTGTTTTAATTGGTTGACTCGATGTAATTTTTTTTTAAATCGTGTTATGAGTAGTATGTGCAAGCAACCGAAACACAGACATACATGTTATGAGAGAAAAATATTCAGCTTATCGCGCCGCAACGCGAGCGGGGCAAAAACTAGTTGAACACAAAATCAAGTCCAAAAAACCAGTAGATAAAGAAAACAATGTGAACGATGATACATTCTCTTTGCTTGAAAATAAAAGTATCCGACTCTCAACGACAAAACAACCAAACAATCTATCAAACCTGAAGTTGAAAACACAAAATCTCGACACCAACCTCATCATTCTAGTTGCCTAACATTACTACATTAGCACTTGGTTTCTTCAAAGAAGTTATGTTTTTTTTATCACTGAGCTATAACCTAAGTGACTATATTATTTAAATAATATAATAATTTTAATTTTAAATAAGATTTAATGTCCCATCTTTAAATCACTGAGCTATAACCTAAGTGACTATATTATTTAAATAATATAATAATTTTAATTTTAAATAAGATTTAATGTCCCATCTTTAAAATTGTTGCCTTAATATAGAAGAGTAATTTTAGTCGATTTGTAAGATCTTGATGATTTTTTTACGGATAAAATGACTTAAATTATGTATGGGTTAGGTTTTACTTATTAGACTAGACGGTATGGGGCTTGGTTTGGGCTCGGCCTGGCCTGGCCCGTCGCCGACCCCAACACCATCCCCCCCCCCCCCCCGCGTCGTCGTGCTCGTCGACCCTAACATGTTTGAGACGGGCGCTAAAGACAAAAATATAAACGTTGGGGCTTGGGACCGTTAGAAAAAAAATTAATTTAATTTCCCTTTTCAAAAACTAACGGCCATGTTTCAGAAAAACCCAAAAAATCATCAAACTTTTTTATAAATACAACCCAAACACCGCATTTTTTACCCACTTCAACCTCATCTCTCTCTCAACTTTTTATAAACTCTTCTATTTTTTACAATGGATCCATACAACCCGAACAACCAAAACCCAAACCCGAACGTTTTTGCGGTGCCCGGCTACTATCCTTCATTGGAACCGAGTTGGTCATCCTCTCAATTTTCTGTCAACGCTTTTGCGGGTTTTCAACAATCACCGAAAGCTTTCTCGCAAATGCAACAAATGCAATCGTTACAAAACATGATGATGCGAAACCCGTTCAACATGCAAGTTCAATCTAAACAACCACAACCCGTTGAATTTTCTCAACCACCACAACTCGTTGAAGACGACATTGAAATCGTTCTGGAGACGCAACCGCAATCTTATAAACGTAAAAAAGGAAAGCAAGTGGCGGTTGACCAAAATCAACCTTCGAAAGCGAAGGCAAAACCGTGGACGAGGATCATGAAACGCCCAACTTTTTAAGTTCGAATATTAACATAAACTTCATACCAATTTTTAGAAAAATTTTGACATGACCCCTTCGTATAGAAGACGATTTCCTGCTTTTTAACATAATCATTCAAAATACATTCTACGACACTTTCAAAATATGCTAAAAATTATAACCTTACACATTTCATCAAAACATTAAATCCGAACTATTCAAAATAAAGTTTAAACTTCAAACAACTACGATCATCCTAGTTACTAGTTAAACATTTACTACACAAAATGGTATTTTGACCCATTCAAAATAAGCAACTTGAACCGGAAGCGCATAAAAGTCGACATTGTGTGTGTTCGGTCCGAGCGCGCCGCAATCAAGCGTGAGACTTACCTATCATTCAAACAACAAAAATATTTGTTAGTTCGTAATACATAAACAATTCGAATCCTTTAATTACCTAAGATTATTCGACCGGTTAACATGACATGTTACTTTATTAACATCCTTACTTCCATTCGGAAACATCCAACATACCACTTTCCGACTCATTTGTAATGAATCGTTATATACCATACATTTCAACATACTTACATCATTTGACCCGTTATGAACAAGTCAATTCCTAAGCATTCCAACAAGCATTCTACTCATCATTCCAACCCATTTAGACGGGTCATTTCATATTCACTACAACATCATCTTTTGAACATTTCTCAAATAAGCTTTTTGTATCTAATCAATCCTGATCCATAATGAGAATTTACACTAAATCCATGGTACCAAATACTATCATTCATAAATCTACATATAGAGTAAATGAAGTTCATATGAACTTACCGTGATCTTGTGACGCTTGCGACTTTACGTGACTCGCGCCCTCTTCTTTCTTCGTACCTATATGCCATAACTTTACACTTAGCTTTTGTATACTTTACATCACTTATGCATTTCATTCATTGATCATGGCGTTATACGACTAAGCATACATTCATTTTCATTCAATAACATCATTTTATCAAAATTCCATATCATAGCACAACTAAATCATTCTATGGCATTTCTTCGAACAACTGGCGTGCATACTAACTAATGAGCATAGAGTACAAGTACTTAAAGCATGTTTTTCTCCATAGTTCACTCATTGATTAACATAGCATTTCCTAACTTCACAATTTGCCATTATGAGCATATACACATTGTTCTAAATCACCTATTCATCATAATATCATCACCATTAATCTAATAAACATATAGAATTTCACAATATTCAAGTCATTCATGGCATATAAGTGGGTTTTCCCCCAATTCATCACCATATTCAAAATTTAACATATCTTGATGTCTACACAACCGTAGCAACCATTATTCATACTAGATTTTGCATTGCATTCATGAATTACACTAAACCCACTAAATCAAACATCACCAAATCATGAAATTAAACTTACTTGAGGTCAAGAACACTTAGATAATCGAAGTTCCTGGTTCATGCATTCGATTACTCACTGATTTCACTTTCAATTTGATAGAAATTTCAGATGTTAGGGTTTGGAGAGGGAAGGCTTTCCCCTGGTCTTCTCACGATCGCACACCAGACCAAATTCTGGTCTTTTTTTTTATCAAGTTTCATTACATATTTACACATCTAGTCCCTCATCTATTAGATCATATTCACTTTATTAATTCACATTCTAACTTGGTCATCTTTCTTTTACTAACTTTTATTATGACATAATTCTATACATTTCCATTTTAATTATTAGAACATCACTACACATTATACTTTTATGACATACGAAAATTTGGGGTGTTACAGATCGAGGATGAGGCCTTAGCGAAGGCGTATATTAGCACATCCAAACACCCCGTTGTCGGTATGTAAAATTAAATATACCTTACAGTAAAAATATAGGTAACAACCAAACCAGCGATAGGTTTTGGAAAACGACATTATCAAAGTTCCTTGCCATCATGGAACAAGGACATTATCATGATGTCAACTCGATCTCTTCGAAGTGGCGAAAGATGAATCCGATCGTGAACCGGTTTGCGTCGATATATAATAACTTATATACAAGTCATCGCCGTAGTGGGATGAGTGATGAAGATGTTTTCAAAGCGGCGATGGATAAATATGAAACGACACATAAATCCACTTTCCCACACCTACGGGCTTGGGAAGTTTTACGAACGTCCAACAAGTGGGCCCCGGTTCCAAATGAGGTTGAGATGGCTAAATGATAAAAAATCTCGGAGACCGGTAACGCATGATGTCAAATTAATATAAACGACGAGCCCGAATTTGACGAATAAGAGTACGCGGTACAAGAGGAGGAACATCCCCGGGCCAGGACAAATCAAAAAAGGAGGCGGCTACAAAAAAACAAGCCACAACGGGGGGCGGTTCCAAGATGAACGCTTTTATGGCCCAATTCAAAGCGTACACGGAGGTCACGACCCAAAAGGAAAAGGCGAAAGAACGCGTGGCGGAAGAAAAGGTTCGGTTGAACAAAGAAAAAACGAACTAAAAGAATGGGATATAATGACAGCCGATGTAGAAAATAATCCCGAAAAAAAAACGAGCTACTTTGAAAAAAATGCAAGAAAGAATCAAGAAAAAGTGGGGTAGTTCTTAGGATTTTTACTTTTTTAGGTTATGTTTTTTTAACTTACGTAATGTTTGGTTTTTTAATATTAATGAATTAATTTTTATATCTTATTTAATAAATGTTAAAAAGTTGTCACACCCTCAAAATCCACAAGCGGAGTATTACCGCGAGGCGTGTGACTGACCAGGATCATACCACCAATCATAATAAACATTAAGTAAAGTAAAGTAAAGTAAAACCATTGCAAACCAAATGTTTAAAGTTCACCAAACAAAAAGTCCAAAACTAAATTTAAAAGTCAGCGGAAGCATAAGATCAAAAACCAAAGTATAAGTTTAACGTTTCATAAATTTATCATGAACACACAACGGTTCATGTCCCACAACGACTCCTTCCCCATGCAAGCTCCAGTAAATAACCTAACGACCTGTAAAGCATGTGGTAACGTGTCAACAAAAGGTTGGCGAGTTCACAGTTGGTTGTCTGTTTTAATGTTGTTCCAAAAACCATAAGTTGTTAAGTTGTTTCGAAAACCAAAAGTTATCCAGTTCCATGTTTCCATAACCATATACCGTGGGGGCTACCTGTGTTGTAAACCACTAGACCCGTTACCATATCGACTACTGACTTAAGTCATGTTTATGTGCCCTGCGTCAATGTCTATCATCATTGACAAGTGCCCAAGTACATTAGTCCACTCCCGTCCTCTGCGGCACGGTGTGAGGCTTGTCAGACCTAATAGCGCTATTTAACTAATGACCTGTTCGCCAATGGCTCGGCGATTAAGTCGATATAAAAATGAGGGACTTCATGTTAGAGTTTTGTCTAGTAAGTTTAAGGTTGTGGTACCCAAGGAGGACGGAGGTACGTACTCTACCTAAGGAGGATACGAAGGTTGCATCCCACCGAAGGGGGATTGTTGTTAATTAACCCATTCCCAAACCACCGGGAATCCTTATTTAACACATTCCCAAACCACCGGGAATCTCATGCTTTGTAGAAAAGTGTGAACTCACCTTTGGTTGCTCGGTTGGACTCTTAAAAATAGCTAACAATCAAGGAATCTTGGAGCTTTAAATTATTTTTCTGACTTTTGAAGCATTTTTAAGCAGAAATAACTTAAAACAGTGTTGTAAAACTTATTTTTAACAAGATTCTTTGAATAAAAATCTAGTAAATAGCTCAATAAAGCTTGAACCATGGTTATTTCAAGCTCTAATGGAGGTGCTTGAGGTAAAAATGAAGAAGAAGGCAATGGACAAAAGTAGAAAAGATAAGATGGTTGTTGAGAACCTTCTTTAGAATATACCTAGGATGGTATGTGTGAAGATCCCACCAAATCTCTACCTTTGGAATGGTCCAAATGTGCAGGAATCTTTGCTGCATTTATAGAAAACGACAGCACTCTGGACACGGCCCCATGTCGGATGGACACGGCCCCGTGTGCAGACAAGATTCTGACACTTTTTGTTTGTATTCTGACCGAAAGTCAGATGGGAATCTTTTGGTGGACACGGGGGCGTGCTGACCTGGACACGGCCCCGTGTCTAGAGGCTGTTTATGAAGTTTTGTCTAATTTTAAGGAATTTATCCGGATCGGGTGGTTCCTTACTGGACGGAACAACACCGAAGTGCCTGAGATACCTAGTTTGCCCTAGATTAAGACGAGAACGCAAGAGGTTATCGGAAAGGGTGATTCCTATGCTAAATGTAGGTGGACAAGTCCAACCCTTATCCGGGCTCTCGTTAAAGAAGGTGTATGTCGAATCGCTTAGGTCTATGTATGCATCGACGGAAGTCGATGGGGAGTCCTTCATGGCACAATCGACACAGGGACGACTATCGCTCAAGTCTTCGCAAGAGTTAGAGGTGATTTCGGGAGCGACGATGTTGTTTTTATCCGAATGTGATCTCAATAATTCTTCTTGGATGTCGCCTTGAGATGAATTAGTTATGTCCATCTCAAGTTCTTTTATCCATCGGAGAATTAGTTCTTCTAGCTGAAAGAATTCTTCAAGAAGCATTTCATCTAGAAGGGACGATTGAGAGCATTCGAGGGAGAGATAGTGATTATTTTTTACTTTCGCCCCTCTTAAGGCTACAGGAAAACAATGGGTCTATATAGTGGGGAGTATAATTTAAAAAGTAACATTTTAACTCTTCATGATTTCCACCACATAATTGACACCACGTACCATAAGAGGAGTGAAAGTAAAAATTATCAGTATCACTCATGATGGTGTCAGAAATTACCAGCCGTCAGGATCTTACGGCTCTGTTTACAGTATCTGAAGCTTGGGCACGGGGCGTGTTCAGTGGGCACGGCCCCGTGTTCAGCTGCTGTCTGACTTAAAACAGGATTGCCAGTACCAAAGATTGGGCACGGGGCCGTGTTCAGCGGACACGGCCCGTGCTGAGCTCTGCAGAAGCTGAAAATTTAAGAAAAATCCTAAAAAAACAGAAAAATAAGAAAAACGATTAGGCCATTGATTCCTAACTTTCTTAAAATCCTTGTGTCCCCGGCAACGGCGCCAAAAACTTGATGTGTGCGTGTCATATATAGTTTTTAATGTATATTTTAAGCCCTTTTTAACACTTTGGTCAAGTTTTAAATTTATAAAACACGATATTTATTAACACTAAACACACATATGGGCAAGTGCACCCATCATGAGCGTAGTATAGCATTGGTAAGATACCGAGGTCGTCCAAGGACACAAGAGCTTTTAGTACCGGTTTATCCTCAACGTCTAATCAAATCAAAAATTTAGAAAAAGGTTTAAATATCAAAATAAAAACTAAAAATGCTGAAAATAAAAATAAAAAGAAAACAGATAGACAAGATGAATCACTTGGATCCGACTCGCCTTTAGTGTAACCTTTGACGTTTTCCGCACTTTTGCACTTTTTAAGAGATTATCTTAGTTATAGTAGTAGGCCCCTCTTTTGAAGGTGACGTTACCCTCAACCCAGTAGTTTGAGTCTGCAATGATACAATCCTAAAGGGTTGGATTATTGGAAGATAATTAATTAAGTTATTAATGTGTAATGTGGTAGGCCCCTCTTTTGAAGGTGACGTTACCCTCGGCTAAGTGGTTTGAGTCAGCAGGGATACAATCCCAAGTAGCCGGGTTAATGTATTAATAGTAGTTTACATATGAAGGGATCAAGCCATTCGCACCCCCGCCATCCAATACCAGTGGGTATTGAAGGAGGTCCTAGTAAGCTTGACCCAGGCCCTTGCAGGATCTATACACTGAACAAGGCAAGAACCTTACCAAACCATTCCCTTAACCCTGACCAGGTAGCCAACATATCTCCATATAGATTGTGGAGATATGAATGGTGTAAATCTTTTATTTTATATAGACAGTAAAATAACGCCAAGACACCACGGAGAAATGATAAGGAAGTTTCACCTTCAACATAAGAAACTAGTTATTAAAGTCATTAATACAAAACCAAATAAAAAGTGCGAAAAGATTAAAAAACAAAAGTATTACACTAAATGCTTATCTTCACCAAGTGATGTAAGAGACTTAGGCAAACATGGCCTTTGATTGTCAAGAACTCTTACTATCAATCTGGGATCCCGAGACTACTACACACACTCTATGATGGATGATGGATGATGGTGGTGGATGTGGGTGTTGTGATGGTGGTGGAGTGTGGGTGAAGTGGGAAAGAGGTGGTTTGTTAAGGGATGCCTTTGAAGTGAACCAAGCACCCCTATTTATAGCCTGCACAGATGCCCGGACACGGCCCCATGCCAATTGGGCACGGCCCCGTGTCCATCCACTTTCTCTTTCTTCATTAATTGCAGTTTGTCTGCATTAGTTGACCACGCCCCCGTGTCCGCTGGGCACGACCCCGTGTGCAGAATCGTATCTGTGCTATCAAGATTTGCTTGGATTCTGTGAATCTTAGCGTTGACCACGGCCCCGTGTCCGCTGGGCACGCCCCTGTGTTGGGAAATAGAAGCTTCTACAACTTTGTGTTTTCTGCAGACACTTGGGCACGCCCCCGTGTCCGATGGGCACGGGGCGTGTTCAGCCTTCTGATGTCTTGTTTTTGCTTGGGAAGATGCTGTCGAGGGGTCGGGCATGCCACGTTTATTCCTTTTCTTGTATTATTGTTATATTTGGCTGTATTTTTGCTTCTTTTGTTCATTTAAGCTCATTTAACCCTGAAAATACAAAAGGAAGACAAAAGCACACTTTTTCCAACATTAGTACTAAAAAAGGGTTAGTTTTATGCCTCATTTGATGTAATTTATATGTTGCATTTTACACACATCAAATACCCCCACACTTGAATCTTTGCTTGTCCTCAAGCAAAACTCTTTTTAATGTGGCTTACACACCCAAATGGAATGGGTAGAAGAGAAGGTTTTGGGCTTGTCTTTGAGTGTCGGGATTCCAAGATCTTTATTAGGTTTTACTTTTATGTTATTTACAATCCTATTCGTTATGATTTTTTAGAACGTTTTCATAAGAGAAATGACTTATTTGGGCATAACATGCCTCTTTAAAATTCCATTTATATACAAGTTCACGTACCTCACGGGGGATCACTCAACACTCGGCCGAAGATGTATTTTTTGTGAAACACTCGAGAGCGGCATGGAATTTACTTCTACCATATGCTTTCCAAGCAATCAATCGTCCTCCTTTTTAACTATAAACCTTTGTAAATATCAAGAGGACTTTGGGGAAGGGTTAGGCTTGGGTTAAAGGTATGTGGTTTTGGGTTAGTGGTTAGTAGAAAAGGGCTAAAGGCATAAAAAGCGTCGGTTTTCGTAAAACATTTTGTTTTTGTGACTTTTTATTTTAATGAAGCATTTTTCAAACAAAGTTTCTTTTGATGAACTTGTTTGTTTATTGCTTGACTTCATCATTTTTTTTATAAGGAATGTCACAAGAAAACCGAGTTTTTTACTAAAATAAAGGGTTTAAAATGAAAAGGGGTTTTGGTGGGTAAAGGGTGTTTGTTTTGTGGGTTTAGAAATGAAAAGGTTTAGGATCAAAGGGGTTAACTAGGGGGATTTTGGGTAGGGGGTAAAAAAAAATAATGGTGTTGAAATAAAAAGGGTTAGTCCTAATGCCTCCATCATTTACTTGCTTGGGTTTAAGTTGGTAAGGACCGGGAATGTATCGTCATGGCAAGTTCTAGAGTCGTATGAAACCAAGCGGCTATTCACACAAGAAACGAAAAATGAGCATTTAGTTTAAAGATGTGTATTTGTATGCTCAATAAAGGCTCAAAACTCACTTTTTGTGGGAATGAGTTTTTAATGTGATCAAGTATATATAATCAAATTTTAACTAGATTTGTCATGCCGTTTCATCATTTTTTAATGTTGGTTCTTTTTATCACGATGCTATCGGTTGTAAATTTGTAAAAATATAACCTTTTTAGAACTTCTTATCCCCAATTTAAACCAAGACAAAAAAAAAATGAAAAGTTTTTGAAAAAATTTGGGGTGTTTAGCGGTTCCAATAGAGTTTTGTGTAAGGCTTGTAATTAGGACTTGCAAAATTCAAGGTTTTAGCACCCCCCCACACTTAAATTACACATTGTCCTCAATGTGACCAAAAAATAAGTTTTTAGGTTGATTGAATGTCTAAAAGGTGTGTTAAAAGTAAAAAAATTATGTTACTGGGCAGCTGGACACGGGTCGTGGTGTCCGGGCATGTCCCCGTGTTCAGACTGCCAGTAACAGAAAGTAACAAAATGTAACAGAAGGCTGGGCACGGGGGCGTGTTCAGTGAACACGCCCCGTGTCCAGATACCTGAACTGGGCGTTTTTCTACAGAGCCAACACGGCCCCGTGCTAAACTTGCTGTAATGAAGAAAAATTGTCAAGAGGCTCTATTTTTATGCATGGGGCGTTGGTTCAAGTCTCCCTTAGTTTCCTTCACCATCCAAGTGTGTTTTATTCATTACAACATCATCCAAACACCAAATAATTTTAAAAACCATCATTCATTAAAGAGAGGATTACATTAAGTCCTAGAAAAATAAAGAAGAATAGAAAGCTAGAAATTACCTAGGATAGTTAGGTCAAGTGATACATGAAGTCTTCCTAACGAGTTCTACCCTTATTATAGGAATATAGGTATTGTCGAACTCGGAGCCGAGAAGTGTCTCCTAGATGTCGTTGAGCCATTCCTCTATCTCTTTTGGGAGAAAGAAGGCGGGCTCATTTTCCTCAACATCCTGTGGAGGAGGAGCGGTGGTGACCGGGACCCCGGGGAGTATGTCTCGAGGGGGGTCTACATGCACGCCGTACCACTCGGCCGGTATGATAACTTCTGGTACCACATTCCATGCCCTTTGTGTAACGATTGGTACCAAAGGAGGAGAAGCGAGGAAATTCAACCTTTGATGCAAAAGGTTGACCTCCTTAAGACACCCTTCTAGACCCACCGATAAATGATTGATACGGTCGACCAGAGCTTCCTCAACCCCCGTCATTTCCTCTATGGCCTCTCTCAAGGCATAGACATAATTGACGAGAGAGTCTTCTACCGATGACCTTCTCCTTTGTCGGTTTTTTCTCGAGTGTGATGATGATGTTCCACTGTTTCTGCTCGACATTCTAAGAAAACAAACCGAAAAGAATTCATTTTAGAGAAACAGTACCTCGAACACGGCCCCGTGTTCATCTTTCTGCAGATTTTTGAAACAAGGAATCTTGGAGCTTTAAATTATTTTTCTGACTTTTGAAGCATTTTTAAGCAGAAATAACTTAAAACAGTGTTGTAAAACTTATTTTTAACAAGATTCTTTGAATAAAAATCTAGCAAATAGCTCAATAAAGCTTGAACCATGGTGATTTCAAGCTCTAATGGAGGTGCTTGAGGTAAAAATGAAGAAGAAGGCAATGGACAAAAGTAGAAAAGATAAGATGGTTGTTGAGAACCTTCTTTAGAATATACCTAGGATGGTATATGTGAAGATCCCACCAAATGTCTGTCTTTGGAATGGTCCAAATGTGCAGGAATCTTTGCTGCATTTATAGAAAACGACAGCACTCTGGACACGGCCCCGTGTCGGATGGACACGGCCCCGTGTGTAGACAAGATTCTGACACTTTTTGTCTGTATTCTGACCGAAAGTCAGATGGGAATCTTTTGGTGGACACGGGGGCGTGCTGACCTTGACACGGCCCCGTGTCTAGAGGCTGTTTATGATGTTTTGTCTAATTTTAAGGAATTTATCCGGATCGGGTGGTTCCTTACTGGACGGAACAACACCGAAGTGCCTGAGATACCTAGTTTGCCCTAGATTAAGACGAGAACGCAAGAGGTTATCGGAAAGGGTGATTCCTATGCTAAATGTAGGTGGACAAGTCCAACCCTTATCCGGGCTCTCATTAAAGAAGGTGTATGTCGAATCGCTCAGGTCTATGTATCCATCGACGGAAGTCGATGGGGAGTTCTTCACGGCACAATCGACACAGGGATGACTATCGCTCAAGTCTTCGCAAGAGTTAGAGGTGATTTCGGGAGCGACGATATTGTTTTTATCCGAATGCGATCTCAATAATTCTTCTTGGATGTCGTCTTGAGATGAATTAGTTATGTCCATCTCAAGTTCTTTTATCCATCGGAGAATTAGTTCTTCTAGCTGAAAGAATTCTTCAAGAAGCATTTAATCTAGAAGGGATGATTGAGAGCATTCGAGGGAGAGATAAGGATTATTTTTTACTTTTGCCCCTCTTAAGGCTACAGGAAAACAATGGGTCTATATAGTGGGAAGTATAATTTAAAAAGTAACATTTTAACTCTTCATGATTTCCACCACATAATTGACACCACGTACCATAAGATGAGTGAAAGTAAAAATTATCAGTATCACTCATGATGGTGTCAGAAATTACCAGCCGTCAGGATCTTACGGCTCTGTTTACAGTATCTGGAGCTTGGGCACGAGGCGTGTTCAGTGGGCACGGCCCCGTGTTCAGCTACTGTCTGACTTAAAACAGGATTGCCAGTACCAAAGTTGGGCACGGGGCGGTGTTCAGCGGGCACGGCCCGTGCTGAGCTTTGCAGAAGCTGAAAATTTAAGAAAAATCCTAAAAAAAACAGAAAAATAAGAAAAACGATTAGGCCGTTGATTCCTAACTTTCTTAAAATCCTTGTCTCCCCGGCAACGGCGCCAAAAACTTGATGTGTGTGTGTGTCATATATAGTTTTTAATGTATATTTTAAGCCCTTTTTAACACTTTAGTCAAGTTTTAAATTTATAAAACACGATATTTACTTACACTAAACACACATATGGGCAAGTGCACCCATCGTGAGCGTAGTATAGCGTTGGTAAGATACCGAGGTCGTCCAAGGACACAAGAGCTTTTAGAACCGGTTTATCCTCATCGTCTAATCAAATCAAAAATTTAGAAAAATGTTTAAATATGAAAATAAAAACTAAAAATGCTAAAAATAAAAATAAAAAGAAAACAGATAGACAAGATGAATCACTTGGACCCGACTCGCCTTTAGTGTAACCTTTGATGTTTTCCGCACTTTTGCACTTTTTAAGAGATTATCTTAGTTATAGTAGTAGGCCCCTCTTTTGAAGGTGACATTACCCTCAACCCAGTAGTTTGAGTCAGCAAGGATAGAATCCTAAAGGGTTGGGTTATTGGAAGATAATTATTTAAGTTATTAATGCGTAATGTGGTTGGCCCCTCTTTTGAAGGTGACGTTACCCTCGGCTAAGTGGTTTGAGTCAGCAGGGATACAATCCCAAGTAGCCGGGTTAATGTATTAATAGTAGTTTACATATGAGGGGATCAAGCCATTTGCACCCCCGCCATCCAAAACCAGTGGGTATTGAAGGAGGTCCTAGTATGTCACACCCCCAAAATACCACCTAGGGAATGTCCCTGTTAGGCGTGTGACGTACCAACAACGAGCCACTAATTACATTGAACCCATACAAGTTTCAAAATGAAATCCTCAATTATTAATGAAAATACCAATAACGAGTTTAAATGAAAACCAACATGTTCAGCGGAAGCAAATGGTAAACCAAAGTTAAACTGTTTCAAAACCAATGTATAAAATCAATAAGTCAATCACATGAATCCCTCAGTCGACCCATGACCACTCCAGCTACTCCAGACAGCAAGTTCCAAATCCAAGACGTCTAACGACCTGCGAGCATGCAACAAGCGTATCAGACAATGCTGGTGAGTTCATAGTTTTACGAAAACGTTGGTTACCAAGTGTTTAGTTAATCCATTGAATTTAATGTTGATAATACCTGAATACAAGACGGCTCCTGATTTACATTGCCCTTTCTCCAATGCTCCTATCAAAGCATTGGTCATGACTAGGTCATTAGTTCACACCCGTCCTCTCAGGTACGGGGTGAGGGTGCCAAACCTAAGTAGCGCTACTAACTAATACCTTATTACCTCTCAGGTAACCAAACAACACGGAGGGACTTTAATGGTGATAGGATGAGTATATTATCCAACATTCCAGATTTACCCAAAAGACATATTCCTCTCAGGAATACCCATGATTTACCCAAAACCAATCCCTCTCAGGGATTCCCAAAGACTGTCCCAACCACCGGGACGCATGCTCAAGAGAGATGAACTCACCTTTGGTTTGCTCGGTATATTATATAAGATTACTCGTTCCCCGTTGGTCACCCAAACCCTAGTGTGGTTACCAGTTATAATCAGTTCCACATTCATTTAACATGCCACGCTAATAGTGCTTTAACAATAAACAAGTGGTACAAATTGTATCAACTAGTCAACATAATCCATGTCTTACAAAAGCATTTGCCGTTTTACGTCACTCAAACTATTGCATGTATCCAATCATGAACATTATTCAACACATAGTAAATATTCACATAATAACTCATTAATCACACAGACCCCTGGTTCGGGCACCCGTTACACAACCTAACGGCCCACTAACATGTTCTTCATTCGAGTGCATGTGGGTGTGCGGCCCATGTCACATAGTCCAACAAGAAGGTACACAATCCAATAACATGAAAGCCCAAGGGTGTCTAAAGCCCTATGGGCCGTGAGGCCACAAGAAAGATATTCGGCTTAACCCAACAGTGTGCAACCGAAGAGGTTATGCGGCCCAACATCATTAATTCGTTTAGGAAGTGGCCCAAATCCAACAATTCAATTCAAGTGTGTGCGTGTGTGTCCAACAGTTTGTATGCGGCCCATATAATTACACAACTTTTCAGCATCAAGTTTACCCAAACATGTTCTCCCATAATCACAATTATTTTTACTAACTTCACATACCCTAATCCTCAATGATAATTAATAATTACAGAATCATAGTGCTGTTTTCCTTTACATCAAACCATCCTAAGTTACAATTTAGATCAACATATATATCAACCAACACTAATGGAGTTTAACATTAAAAACATCATTTAGACATAACAATCACACACTAAACTAGTCATGAAATTGTAACATACCCTTACGGATTACCGATTAACATTACTAGCAATTTCCTTCCTATAAAATCTGATCATAATCATAGATTAATTGTGTGCAACTCACTTATATCAAACCATATCATCCATTCAACATCACCAAAACCTATACTCAACTATATTATACTTCACAAACCAATATTATGATCACAATCTACTTGTGGGTATGTAACAGAATCATAACAACAACTATCGAGTTCATTAGCACATTTAATAGTATGTACCCTAAACATTAACATGCAAGAACATAGCATAACTTTCTCATGTTTACGATCAAACATATAATACATATAAACACATCCATCAATTAAAGGTTAGCATGAACGTGTACCTACTACCCAAAAGGTTTTGATCGACCAGCTGATGATTCGAAGGGGGGCTTCTCCTGCCGTCGCAAATCAGGTGAGAAAGAATAGGGTTTGTTGTTGTAGTTTTGAGATTAATAAAGTGTTTACGTACATAAGCCTATATGAGGGTAACAACTACATCAAGTGGGCCGATCAACAAATTTACTTCGGGCTACACACTTTGGGCCGAGCTAATTAAGACACACACAAAGAAAAATCAAAGCACACTAAGGACTAGTTGGGCTCATGAGATCTATTTGGGCTGATATGGTGAGTGTTTGTAAGGTATACTTATAAAGCCCAATATATACGCGGCCCAATCAAATTCCAATAAGTGATTTAATCGGGTTATCAAACGTTTAGGTTTAACGGAGTTGAGATCACAAGATTACACGTCACTAACCTTGAAAGTTCAGGTTGTCACATCATCCCCAACTTGAAAGAAATTTCGTCCCGAAATTTGACAAGTAAGCACCGAGGAGTGAAGTGAGAAATCAAGATTGTTGCGGATTTTCCTCAGGTGCCACATAGTAAGCTTGAGCCAGATCCTTGCAGGATCTATACACCGAACAAGGCAAGAACCTTACCAACCCATTCCCTTAACCCCCGACCAGGTAGCCAACATATCTCCATATAGACCATAGAGATATGAATGGTGTAAATATTTTATTTTATATAGACAGTAAAATAACGCCAAGACACCACGGACAAATGATAAGGAAGTTTCACCTTCAACATAAGAAACTAGTTATTAAAGTCATTAATACAAAACCAAATAAAAAGTGCGAAAAGATTAAAAACAAAAGTATTACACTAAATGCTTGTCTTCACCAAGTGATGTAAGAGACTTAGGCAAACATGGCCTTTGATTGTCAAGAACTCTTACTATCAATCTTGGATCCCAAGACTACTACACACACTCTATGATGGATGATGGATGATGGTGGTGGATGTGGGTGTTGTGATGGTGGTGGAGTGTGGGTGAAGTGGGAGAGAGGTGGTTTGTCAAGGGATGCCTTTGAAGTGAACCAAGCACCCCTATTTATAGCCTGCACAGAAGACCGGACACGGCCCTGTGTCCATTGGGCACGGCCCCGTGTCCATCCACTTTCTCTTTCTTCATTAATTGCAGTTTGTCTGCATTAGTTGACCACGCCCCCGTGTCCGCTGGGCACGACCCCGTGTGCAGAATCGTATCTGTGCTATCAAGATTTGCTTGGATTCTGTGAATCTTAGCGTTGACCACGGCCCCGTGTCCGCTGGGCACGCCCCTGTGTTGGGAAATAGAAGCTTCTACAACTTTGTGTTTTCTGCAGACACTTGGGCACGCCCCCGTGTCTGATGGGCACGGGGCGTGTTCAGCCTTCTGATGCCTTGTTTTTGCTTGGGAAGATGCTGTCGAGGGGTCGGGCATGCCACGTTTATTCCTTTTATTGTATTATTGTTAGATTTGGCTGTATTTTTGCTTCTTTTGTTCATTTAAGCTCATTTAACCCTGAAGATACAAAAGGAAGACAAAAGTACACTTTTTCCAACATTAGTACTAAAAAGGGTTAGTTTTATACCTCATTTGATGTAATTTATATGTTGCATTTTACACACATCAACATGCACTCACTTTGACAGTTCACGTCCATATATGCATTCCATCTATAACTACTCAAGAGCAAGCACACGATACTTCAAATAACACTTTCGTTGACATATAATAAGTTGGACCATTATCAGATAGCATAACCGACATTTAGACACGCAAATCACTACTTATATCGTTTCAGCTTAAACACCCAAAACTTGGCTGTTTTCGGGTATTTTAATAAAATAGTTAACTTATTCTAAAATTTCCTAAAATCTTATTGAATGTTGTAAACAGTCCATATATCATTGTGTGAAAATCTCGGGACTTAATTCATTACCAATTATTTTATAAAAATCATTTACCGGGCTGCAATCAGATTCATCACTTTCTGACTGCAGTCCACGGAAAAATTCATTTAAAATTCATCGTAAGTCCAATTGATGAAATTCCAGTTGGAGAATTACAACGACACGTGGCCATCTACTGTACAAATTTCGTGACCTAACTCTATCCAGATTTCAAGTTATGACGAAAAACATAACACACATTTTCTGCAGAAAAAATGCAGCTTCTGATGCTGTACAAAACGGAACTTTAAAAATAGCAAACAACCTCAAAAAAATATGACTCCAGTTCCATTTGAATCGTTTTTCGAAAACGTATAATTTAGACTTCAGAAAATCAAATTTTCAATTTATAATGGTCCGTTTATAGCCAACTGAAGTTGGCTGTTTTCGTCAATCAGCATGCTGTTTTACAAATCAAACAACACCAAAACGCGTGTAAACGATCCCGACCCTTCCTAATACCAACTAACAGCAGGTTAATCATCGATTATCACCTAACCATATTAATAACCACAAAACCCTAGATATAAACATCATGATTTTCACCAAGAACGCAACCAATGATCATTTATGCATGCATATCATCAAACAATTCACACAATCGCATAATTAACCGAAACAAATCATGCAACAACAAAACCCTAGCATGTCAACTAAAAATCACAGCCATGATTATACAAATTTACACCAATAATCACAATCCAAATCAAGAATACTAACCTTGGAGCAAGAGAAGGGATTACGAGGAAGTGAAAGGTGAATAAAGAAGCTGAACTGAGGAGCTAGGATTTGCGCAGAGGGGGGGGGGTATCCTTCTGGTCGACGCACAAGGGGGGGGGAATGTTTAGAGTTTCTTGTTTGATTTATTTCTTGCTCCCTAATCCAAATACTTATAATTAAAACACAAGGAAGTTGGGCTAATGGGCTACAAGGAACAAGAGATGTGGGTTTGGGCTTTATATTTCGAATAAGGGGACAAGGGTGGGGTTGGGCCTATAAATGGCGCAAGAAGGGGAGGGGGTGGGCTTGGGTTGGGTTTTAATAGGTAACAGTTTCGCACTAAGCGACGATTTCGCAAGATTCACGAAATAATTAATTAAAACGTTGCGTATCACGGAATAATATTTTACAATGCTTCAATTCACAAAATAACGTATTCCAACATTTCAGTTTCGATTTTCGGTTTCACATAATTCACATTACACATTACCAAGCACACAATCGTTCCAATAAAATCAATCAGCAATTCAATTCATTTAACGTACATGAAATTTCACCGTAAAACGATACGTTCAAGAATTTACACGAGTTGTCACAAAAGTAGATGAAGTTAAAAAATAAATAAAAACAGTTGGTGGGGTAGGCTCATCCTCCATTTCCATGTTTTCATCCTTGGAGGGGCATCCTCCAAGGACTATGACGTGGCGCTTACATGACGGGTTATCCTCCAAGGATGAGCCTCTACCATACCGCATAGCCTTAAGGTGGCACAATAATCTATTACCATGCTCTCATTTAGTTTTTAGACTTCAAGTTTTAGGCTATAACCAAGATGTCCTCAATTTAGGTACACGTGTTTGCGAAAATCTAATACTAATAAAAGATTACATCTAATGCCAAATGGCATTCTCTCCTCTAACCTATTTCCAATTAATGCCACATGGCAATTTTATGTTTAACTTATTAATAATTAACTAGAATTACCACTCGTCGTAATGCGGCGGGGATTCATTAGTTACATATTATATTATATTATATGAAAGTCAAATGTTTCTTACTTGACCATGAACCTGTGTGTAAAACACAAGTTGATCTCTGACTCGTGCGTTGCCACAGACTATCAAACGAGGGAAAATAGACGCGCTGCGACAGGTCTGTTAAATGGAAAAAAATAGCTGAAAAACGTTGAACCCCACACGTACGTTGCGGCGTGTTAACTAGGAAAATTTAGAACGAAACGTTAAACGGAAAACTTGCAAAAGATGAAAAGTATATGGGACCAAAGTTGAAAGTTAAAAAGTGTTGGGGTTAAATTGTAAATGATGAAAAGCTTTGGGTTAAAAGTAAAAAAATCAAAGGGGTTAAATTGAAAAAGATAGAAACTTTTGAATTATAAATGAAAAATCAAACTAATCAAAGGGTTTAAATAACCAAAGAATAAAACTTTAGACTTAAATTGTCAAAGATTGAAACTTTAGGGTTAGAAAGAAAAATCCAATATTTTTTTGAAAAACTCTCAAAATCAATAGTACAACTACCATACGCAAATACATGTTACTTATTTATAGTATATAATATCTAATTCTAATTTATGATTAAAATATATACATAAATGATCTATAATTTAAAAAACTATGATTTTAGTACTTCTTAAAATAAAATAGTTTAAATTACAAAAAAGTTGTCATCCATGGCTGAGATTATATAAAAAGTCGATATATAAGTTTTTCTAACATGTAAATAAAAGCTAAAAACAGCAACTAACCGGAAGATTATCTCACAAATAGACAAAAATTTTATTGAACTATGTTTTAAAATTATAGACTGAGAGGACTTAACGTTTTGAAGTTTTATAGTTGAGATAATATTAAGGTATGTAGCTACACCGATTTATGATCAATAAATGTGTTCAATTTAATAGAGGTAAGAAATATATGAATATCATTTTATATATTGATTTGTAACATAGTCAATTAACCTTTAATAATGAAAAGATTTTATTCATCATATATAAACCTTTAACTTATCTCATAACTTTACAATAACTATTTAATTATTAATTAAATCTGCATAACAATTATTAGTAAGAATAACAATCTAATTTATGTCATACCAATAAAATTGACTTTTTACCAATAAAGAGAAAAAAAACAACTTAAATAGTGATTTTTGTAAACATAATTGAGGTCTTAGAGATTTATTTTAAATAAAAGTTATATTTAAAAGATACACAATTATAAAAATTATTATTATATTTTTACACTGATATATGTAACGTAATAGATAATTTCATTCATATTAGAGTAAATTGCCATTTTAGTCCCTGAGATTTGTCCAAATTTGCCATTTTGATCCAAATAGTTTTATTTTCCCCCCTGGGTCCCTGACTTTTACATTTGTTGCCATTTTGATCACTTTGCCTAACTCCATCCAAAAACCCAGTTACTCTTTTCAATTTAAACCTTTTCAGTTGCCATTTTGATCCAATTCCAAAAAATCAAAAAAATTCCAAAAAATTCCAAAAAATTCAAAAAATTCTAAAAAATTCTAAAAAATCTAAAAAATTCAAAAAAATCTAAAAAATTCAAAAAAATCTAAAAAATTCTAAAAAATCATAAAAATTCTAAAAAATCATAAAAAATCTAAAAAATTCAAAAAAATATAAAAATAAAAAAAATTCTAAAAAATCCAAATAATTCTAAACGGTTCGCGTCGAAACGGTTCGGTTCGATACGGTACGGGTCGAAACGGTACGGTTCGATACGGTACGGGTCGAAACGGTTCGGTTCGATACGGTACGGGTCGAAACGGTTCGGTTCGAAACGGTTCGCGTCGAAACGGTTCGGTTCGAAACGGTTCGCGTCGAAACGGTACGGTTCGAAACGGTTCGGCTCGAAACGGTTCGGCTCGAAACGGTACGGTTCGAAACGGTTCGGGTTCGAAACGGTTCGCGTCGAAACGGTTCGGTTCGATACGGTACGGGTCGAAACGGTTCGGTTCGAAACGGTTCGCGTCGAAACGGTACGGTTCGAAACGGTTCGGCTCGAAACGGTTCGGGTTCGAAACGGTACGGTTCGAAACGGTTCGGGTTCGAAACGGTTCGCGTCGAAACGGTTCGGTTCGATACGGTACGGGTCGAAACGGTTCGGTTCGAAACGGTTCGCGTCGAAACGGTACGGTTCGAAACGGTTCGGCTCGAAACGGTTCGGCTCGAAACGGTACGGTTCGAAACGGTTCGGGTTCGAAACGGTTCGCGTCGAAACGGTTCGGTTCGAAACGGTTCGCGTCGAAACGGTACGGGTCGAAACGGTTCGTGTCGAAACGGTTCGGGTTCGAAACGGTTCGCGTCGAAACGGTTCGGTTCGATACGGTACGGGTCGAAACGGTACGGTTCGAAACGGTTCGCGTCGAAACGGTTCGGTTCGATACGGTACGGGTCGAAACGGTTCGGTTCGAAACGGTTCGGTTCGAAACGGTACGGGTCGAAACGGTACGGGTCGAAACGCTTCGCTTCGAAACGGTTCGGCTCGAAACGGTTCGGGTTCGAAACGGTACGGGTCGAAACGGTTCGTGTCGAAACGATTCGGCTCGAAACGGTTCGCGTCGAAACGGTTCGGTTCGATACGGTACGGGTCGAAACGGTACGGTTCGAAACGGTTCGCGTCGAAACGGTACGGTTCGATACGGTACGGGTTCGAAACGGTTCGCGTCGAAACGGTTCGGTTCGATACAGTACGGGTCGAAACGGTTCGGTTCGAAACGGTACGGGTCGAAACGGTTCGTGCCGAAACATTTAATGATTTTTGGATTTTTTAGATTTTTTTTTGATTTTTTAGAATTTTTATGATTTTTAGAATTTTTTATATTTTTTTGAATTTTTTAGAATTTTTATGATTTTTTAGATTTTTTTGAATTTTTTTGATTTTTTTGAATTTTTTAGATTTTTTTTGATTTTTTGGAATTTTTTTGGAATTTTTTTGATTTTTTGGAATTGGATCAAAATGGCAACTGAAAACATTTTTTAAGGAAATCCCAAAAATACCCCTGTTACAAACTGGGTTTTTGGATGGAGTTAGGCAAAGTGATCAAAATGGCAACAAAATGTAAAAGTCAGGGACCCAAGGGGGAAAATAAAACTATTTGGATCAAAATGGCAAATTTGGACAAAACTCAGGACTAAAATGGCAATTTACTCTTCATATTAATAATATATAAATTTGTATATTACATGTTTTTCAGTATTCAACCTTTGTATTACACGGCTATTATGCTATTTTCAGTGTTACTAATTAAGATGGGCCGGTTTTTGTGATAAATTCAAGTTAGTGTGTGAACTATCATATGGTAATAAAAATCGTTTATATAAAGTTTTGTTACTAACTAAAATAGGTCATTAGTCATATAAAGTTTTTAAAGATTATATAATTATATCGTTTAAATTATTTAAAGTTTTTTAAAGATTATATAAACTTATATTTGAGTAGGAGAGATGTATTAAACATGTTAATAACCTGTATTAAACAAGTAAAACAACTAACCACTAATTATTTCACTTCATAACAATCTACAAAGCTTTTATAACAATCTACAAAGCTTGTCAATGAAGAAACAGGAAGAAGCAGGGACATGACTCAGGGGGTGTTCATCGAATCGAATAACGAATTTTCGAATTATTCGAATTTTTATTTTTTTTACCTGAATTCGTATTCGATTCGATTAGTATTTGAAACTCGAATTCGAATTCAAACCGAATTCGAGTAATTCGATTTAGTTCAAATTCACCCTAAATAATAAATTATTTACTTCCATTTTCTAAAACTGTTACAAATAATTATATTCAACATAAAATATAATAATTTGCAAAATGAATTAACTATCAATATGTCAAAACACCAAAATTTAGAAGATAGGTTGGTTACTAATAGCGATTTAAGTTAGGTAAAAGTTTAGAAATATATAGTATGAGCTATTTGTCAGTAGGTTTGGTAATATTATGAATAATAAACTTATCACTTATAGAGGTAGTTCATACTTTGGCCAAGTTTAGAAGTTATATGTGTGTGTATAAATATGTTTGCGTGTGTATATACATATATTAAAAAATATATATACATATATTAAAAAATATATATACATATATTAAAATATATATAATTGAATTCGAATTTCGAATCGAATCGAATTTAAAATCATAAATTCGTATTCGATTACTGGATTCGAATACGATTCGTATTCGAATATTTTTAATCGAATTCGACTCGAATCGAATTTCGAATTTTTCGAATACGAATCAAATTCTGAACACCCCTAGACATGAGGATTCAAGACAAGTAATGGAAAACCTAAAAACTCTAGTAAGCATTCATGTGCTAGGAGAGCAACAAGATTTTTTTTTTTTTTTTTGAACGGCAAATTTGGATCACTACGGACTACTGGAGTATCATCGTGCCACGAGCAGAACCACTCGATCATATCCATCTGCACTAGGCATAATGCATATGCACCAATTTAGGAGGAAACCCAATAAATATGGAAAAACCCCCTTGTGTAAATCGAACCCATGACCTATTGGTCCCAAAACCTTGTCCCACCCCGAAGATTCCACTAGACTATAAATCCATAGAATATTGAGGTACAAAAGGTGGTCAAAGCAGTAGACTTTTGCTTCCTACAAATGTTGTTAATGCTAGAATATTGCGTGTAGGAAGTATGTTGGGATTAAGGTTGACCAAAATATAAAAAAAAAAGTCGGCCACTTTTATTTTCAATTTTCAAAGAAAGACAGGGTTTAGAAGTGTATCATATTATCAGGCTAAAACTGAATCACGCTTAACATACAGAATTTTTAAAATAACAATTAAAATTTTGAAAAAAAAAAAACAAGCAAATCATTATTTCGTCATAACTAAGGGTGGAAGGGTTACCTAAGGGTATTACCCTAGTTCCTTCCGATCCTGCGCCGCCATGTCAATTTTACACCAAATACTCTAGAACCACCAAAAGCCTACCCACAAGTACCCTAGAACAATGGGTCACACGCTTTACTCCACCCACAAATTACACCCACCTTAAACACCCCAAACCTCAAACCCGTTCCGGCAAAGGTTTGCCTAGAGGCATACTACCTATGCAACCCTAGGGGGGTGGCGGTGGTGTTGCCGCATGGCGCTCCGCCACCCTATTTGTTAGCATACATCATATTTTACCAACGAGCGTTTCCTGTTTCCTGAATCCGAGTATATGACAAATTAGTTGTGACGAAATTGACCTGCGCTTATATACTATAACCACTACACCTTTTGGGTTTTGATTTATTTAATACTCTACATGTTATTATCTCTTTTTCTAAATTAACTAGATTACTTTTTTTATGTCGTCTTTTTAAATAAGTTCAAGTAAGAGTTGCGCTAAGTGCAAAACGTACCCTAACCTTATTTTCTTTACTAATGTATAGTCTCCTATTAAATTACTCATTTAATCTCTTTGCTTTTAATGAATAAAGATGCTATATTTAGCCAACTAATCCAAATAATCATTGATAATAAAGTTTTGGAAATGATAATAAATTTTGTTCATCTCAGGTCGTAGATTCTTTTAATGTGAAATTGTATATTCATACTACTACATCAAAAATTGAATTTCTATGGGTTGGATTGATATATGGACTATTCTTCACTACGGCCCATACTGTTGTTAATATAAAAGTCCACCCAACTGATATGTACAAGTTAGGTTATCACTAATACTATGAATAGTGTTCATATACATCCATTTAGACGTATGATATTATGAACTATGTACCGGTCTTTATTGACTTAGGTTTTGTATCTCCGTTATTCAGATACCCCGTAAGTTATTTTGTTATTAAGTAATTTTGAGAATGAAATTTTCTTTTAGGGTGGCATAGGTGTAACATCCGAGAAAAGAATACATAATAATTATACTTGAATAATATTTAAAATGATACATTGAAGGTGCTTTTATCATATCATCTTTATGTTGAATATGAAATATTAAAAATATCAAGTGATAAAAAATAGAATTAATTATCTAGAAAAGCCGTACCCTGAAAGTTATACATAATAACTATACTTGAATCATATTTAAAATGATACATTTAAGTGGTGTTATCAGATCATTTTATGTAGAATATGAAACATTAAAAATATAATTACTAAATTAATGGAGAGCATGCCTGTAGCCATGGTTGTTAAACAAGGTTTCCAAAGCCGAGTACTCCCCGAGTAGTCGCTACAAGGCAGGCTGCCGAGGCGACTTTCTTTGACTCCGCCTAATTACTCGGAGTCGGTCAAACACGGTCGACCTCGACCAGAATTGGATCTAGTAGGTCAACTCGGGCCTAGTTTGACTTAAATAATAATATAACATAATTTCTATGCCTATCATATTAAACAATTAATATCATTTTCACGTATTTTGTTATAAATATTGTAAATTTGTGTTATTTGACATATATTTAATCTCCAAAAAGTAATTTCTTTATAATTTAACATGTCCGAGTAACAATCCAAAGAAACATCGTGTAAATAAAAGATCAACTGCATAAATATATATAAAATCAGTTTGTACATACAAAACAAAAGTACAACTGAATGTCTAATACAAAATAAAAACTAAAACTACTGATCCTCTGGCGGTGGGGACGGTGGCAGTGGATGGGGCGGCAATCCCGCGTGAGCCTGGAGCTTCATGAGCGTCTCTATGATCCACATCTGGTATTGCTTAGAACGTCGGAGGCGTCGATTGAAGTCCCAAGCCACCGCCTGCGCAGTAGGAGACAAGTCTGCATAGACGTGCTGTGGGTACTGCGGCGGGTGCGGAGACGCCGGCGCCGGCGGTGGTGGTATCTCGTTGCCAATGGCGTGATCAACCGGAGGCAAATGCGATGGAGGCGGAGGCTGAGCCAGACCCATAGCCTTAAGCTGAGCCTACCGAGCTGCACCCTGAACAGCCGGAGGCGCTAGCACTCCGTCCCTAACCTCCATAACAACTGGGATCATCTCCGGCAACACCTCGGGCTGAAAAACCTGGTAATCGCGCGTATGAAACTGTAGCCCAATCCCGTCAAACGTGTGCGTCAAACACAAGCTCGATACTGACGCTCGACCTAATGTAGTTGACAGAATGGTCAGGGACAGCAGCGGGTCACTCTCGGGCACGATCCCTAACGAGAGTGCGATAGCAGTAATGTAGGACCCCCCGTGGAGCCTACCGCGTTGCTGCCTATGATATGTGCCAGCAAAATACTCCGCCAGGCACACAGCGAGGGCGCACAGCAGGGGCCGCAATAGGCAGTATAGAAAGAAAAGGTCACCTAGGTTGACCTTGTCTCGGCTGTGAAACCGGGGCATAATCGATGACCCAATGAAGCGGTACAGGTATCGATACAGGGAGTCTCTGATCGCGGTGGCCTTTTGCGAGGATTTCCCAAAGGGAACCCTCACAATAGCCATCCAAAAACTAATAAGGGTCTGCCTGTCTAAGGCTCTAACCCCCTGTGTGTAAATATCTGTATCAAGATCGGCCTGTGTGTACAAACCTGAATGGACGGAAAAGTCCCGCAGACTCATCCCAAACTCCTGGCCGGCCAGACGGAAAGTAATCTCGTGCACCGGATGGTCCGAGTCCTCCACATAATCGTCCGGATGCGGCGTGTATACAAATGATGATAGAAACTCGACCGTAATCTCATGATACTAGTCCTCCATCGCAATCTGGAACAAACGCGCAAACGGAATATCCAACCCAACTATCTCCCTTGCCCTCGCGGCCTCGTCCACGGTCTCTAAAAGCTCCCAATCAATCCCCACATGTCCCCCTTCCATGGTGCGCAACTTCGCGCACCTCTCATGCCTATCTGATGCCAACGGGAACGTCAGATACGCGTGACCGTCTAGTGGATCAACTGTGACCGGCTCATGTTCATGCTCTAAACCCATATCCATGTCGAAATCCATATCCATTTCCTTATTTGTGTGTTAAAAAAAATACAAATTTAAAAACATTTTTAAAAACAATTTAATAACAAATTTAAAAACAATTTTATAACAAATTTAAAAATAGTTGATTTTAATTTTTATAAACAATTTTTAACAATCTAAAAAAAATATTTTTAAAAACAAATTTTAAATTCGAATTAACTTCCATTTTCGTCCCTGTGGTTTGTTCATTTTTGCCCTCTCAGGCCAATTTTCAAAAATGCACCAGTTTCCTCCCTGACATACTGGAAACGTGCCATTTCATTCCAAAAATTAAAATCCAGTTAAGTCATACATGTTAAATGAAAGGTATTATTGTCAATTTATAAAATAAGGTGAAAATAAAAGATATATGAATTGACAATAATACTATTCATTTAACCTGTCTGACTTAACTTAGTTTTAATTTTTGGACTGAAGTGGCACGTTTCCAATATGTCAGGGAGGAAACTTGTGCATTTTTTAAAATTGGCCTGAAATGGCAAAAGTGAACAAACCACCTGGACGAAAATGGCAGTTAACTCTTTAAATTTTAAAAACAATTTTATAAGAATTTTGAAAATAATTTACAAAAAAATATCTAGGGCCAAAGCGCAGCGCTTTGAGCTAAGCTCTGCGTTTTGGCCTTCTGTTCTTCAAACATCCCCAACCCAGCCGACGTTTACCCCCCGAAATCGAATTAAAGCACAACCAAACATCACATTAATGGAATGTACATAAACGGGGACTAGTAATCGCACCTTATAGAAGTTGAATCATCGAAAATGGTATTGAATCGAGCTCGTAATCGTCAAGTGTGTGTAAATCGCACCTTTTGTGTGTGTGTTTTGTTTTGATTTTGAACTGAAATGGTGAAGCTGTGGCATTTTGGGGGTTAAACGCAGGGCCAAAGCGCCGCGCTTTGGGCTAAGCGCTGCGTTTTGGGGTAAAAATTTACATTTTTTTTACCTAAAGCGTTGCGCTTTGGGTTAAAAATGTAAATTTTTACAACCTGAAACGCGGGGCTTGGATCAAAGCGTGGCGTTTTGGGTTTTTTTAATTTTTTTAAAATTGATTTTAATTAAAAAAACGCACCTATACTTGTCGTATCGTGACGTATTTTGCATTACAAGTCATTTTAGGAAGTTTATAGTCTATACGACACGTTCCAGATAAGTTCGGTCACGTGTGTTGTCGTATTCCATGATTTCGTGTGATTCTGTTTTGATTTCACTTGTAGTCCAACGTGTCGTGTTGTATGTATACACGTCCTACCGAATCAGTACTTGAAGTATTTTTGTCATTAAATGTCATATTATGACGTTTATTATCACTATTGTTCCGTACGATCGCGTATTTTGGCCGTACGGGTCATGTCGATGACATTCGGTATCATGACGTTTACCGTCTGTAAGTGTCGTATTATTGTGTAGATTGTTTGTAAGAGCCGTATTAGTGCATAGATTGTTTGTTATGGCGTATTATGTCTCTGTTGTTCGTATTATGGCGTATTTTGGCCGTACGAGTCATGTGGGTGAGATTAGGGTTGGCATGACACATGATAGAAGCACATCTTTTGAAAAATAACAATCATAAACACACTTTTGGATTATAACTGATTTAATTGGATTAGAATTATACATACTTAACCTATATCTTGAACATCTGGGAAAACATTAAGGTAAATGGGCGTGTACATTATCCTTTGATATGCGTTGATTCGATCCTTGTATAAGTAATGCCAAGCTGCTGCACTCTTTTTTCTATTCAAAGTCCAAAGATAGTTCGAGGGAGGCATTGGATAGGATTCTTCAAGCTTTACGTGGATGAAATGTCCACCATCGACGAACACAACCGCAACCACTTGATGAGGTTTCTCAGCTTCCTCCGGACCGCCCAACAGAGGGAAAATTGTGTCATCGCCACGGATGTCGAACGTGTGAACAATCACACCATATCTTTGAGCAATAAGAATTCCCGTCTCAGGCATCACCATATAATTTTTGGACTCTCCTCTACCCACTCCATGAAAATCTATCCTATTAAACAACTCATCATAATGTCCTACGTTTTCCAGATCGAAGACTTGCCTCCAAATACCCTCGTTCATAAACAACTTCATACGCAAATACTTTGGGGTGAAGGTTAAGCGGTTGTTGGTTTTTTTTTTTTTGTCTTTGAGAGTCTTGGGATGATACGTACGAGTTGTGACAAGGAAGATCGTACGAGGCGTCGAACCCACTTTGTTTCGACAATATATACGAGCTTTTTCTTACAACTTCTACTGTCCTTTGTTCTTGCATCTTCAATGTTGGACGACTACGGGTGTTCATTTGAACAACAAGAGGTTTTTTGGTATTGTTGCCTGGCATGATGATTTGTTTAAATTTTTCTAAGTAGCTCTTTTTCACTTGAGGAGGTGTTGGATTGATTTGTTGTTTCAGTTTTTCAAATTCTGTGACTACATCGATATCTTCAATCTTACTCATTATCGGCTTGAAGTCAAGCTTCTTCCAGAACACGTCTATTGAATTGATTCGGATTTGCTGACCTATGAACGGAAACATATGGTAGTAAATTAGGTAGTGAAATCATAAAAGCCAAGAGTCAATAAGTAAACATACCATTTTTTTCTAACTTTTCCAAACGACAAGCACATGGCAAACCACAACTGGTAAAAAGCTGGCAACCACAAGTTGTACCTTAGGCTCTAACCCGTTTTCCTTACGTCGTCACTCGAAAGCCATAAGCTCCATAGCATATATTGAAACCTTTCGAAGTATATTTGCAAGCATGGGGTGAACCTTGTGGTAGTTCATTACTTTTCTAAGGCTTGTTTCAAAACCTCTTTTAATCTCCGTAACAAACCCCACAAGTTTAACCAACGTGTTGCGGTGACTTTTTAGTAATGCATGCATGCCCTTAACTCTATTTGTTGTAGTTTGGTGAAAGTTAAGTGTTTTGTAAGTTCATGCAACTACAAACTTTTCATGGTACGGATCCAACCAGGATTTCTTCATATACTCAAAAACCTCTAAAAATATAACCATAACTTGTCAGGTATATATGCATGTATGTATGTAAAAAGTATTTAAATAATTATGTAAGAAATACTCACATCCACGACCAACTTCTTTCAGTTGTGCTTCAATGTTTGCCAAATTATACTTGTATATATCTTATGTCGAAGACTCAAATAATGTCGAAAACTAACGAAGAAATTATTTCCACTCCTTCTCAGTAAATTTCTCCTTGCTGTTCTTATTAATATTTTGATGAAAAAGGAACCGACAAAGATACTTGTACGATTTTAGGAAAACTTATTCACACGCGTTCATTACCGCCAAGTCCCTGTCTGTTATAATGACACGCGGCTCCATACAGTCCACCAATATAGACTTGATCCTCTCCAACACCTAGATGTAGTTTTCTACCTTCTCTGCAGAAATTAACGCATGAGCAACCGAAAATGACTGGTTTGTCGATGTCATACCTACAATCTGCACAAACGGAAGATTGTACAAGTTTTTTTGTAGGTGGCGTCAATCATTAGCACATGCAAGAATGCACACCACATAGTAAAAGAAAGTTTATGGACAAAGAAGATATCTTCAACTGCGTTCATGGTCCCATTTTTGCGTATGTAATAAGTGAACTCTTTTTTGACAAGAAGGTTTTCGAGTTGTTGCATTGGAGATTCTCCGACCCTCTTTCCGGCATTGATCTTCTGAACAACATTGTGTATATCTTTTTGAATAATCTTTTTATTTGGGTTCTTTCTCATCAACGTACGCCAGATACTACGATTTGGAATATCTTGCTCTGCCAGCTGCTCAATCAGTCTTGTATCCTCCGAAGAAAGCCTTCTCACATACGCGTGACCCTCCAAGTTTTCAATAGGAGCGTGGTTGTGCCTCGGGTTCATCACCTCTATCCTCCAAACACTTCCCTTTGATTCTATAAACCCTATCAACTCAAATGGGCAACCTATTTTCTTGCTACCTGTTTTCCTCACTGTAGCTACACTCTTATACTCCTCGCCAAGACTGCATTGAAACCAAGCCTTGAAATTATTTCCCTTTTTATTCAATCTTTTAATCACAATAACGTAACCATTGTCCTTTCCTGTCTTATGTACCCAAGCCACCAACTCATCATGTAACGAAAAGGTCCGGTTTGTATCAAATGAAAATATAATTGGGTAAGAGCCTTCCTCATCGACTAATAGATCCTCCTACTCACCACCGTCTCCTTAGTCCAGATAGTCTTGCTGTACAAAGCTCTGCTCACCACCATAACCGTGGTCGGGATAGTTTAGCTGAACATATGGATAGTCAGCCTGAGGATATGGTTCACCTTCGTATCCGTAATTCGAATAGTCATGTTGTGCGTACGAGTCTTCCACAGGGATATTCAAGTCCAGCTGCACCGTATTGTCATGATAACGAATGCCAGAGACAACCTCCTTCTCCCTCATGTTGGACGGGATCGGTTTCTCGTACGAGTCAGAAATAGCGGTTCCCTCGTAAGAATCTGGAACAACTGACTCGTCAGAGTATTCACCAGAAAGGTAGTTGCTTAACCACGACATCGTATTTTGAAGAAACGCCACTAAAACAACAAAACACGGGTTTGTTTGAAACACTTTTGCAGTTTGGAATTTGAATGAAATGTCGAATGCATGGCCTGCCTTCTTAAAGCACCAAAAATTGGGACCTAAGTGACGCGCTTTGGCCAAAGTGCAACGCTTAGAGTTTATCATGACCCGTCTGACAACCTCGTACAGAATCAACCCTCGTATCAAGTCGTATCGAGGTCACGTCTGCTTTTGTATGGAAAAGAACCCTAAATGTCACGCTTTGGCCAAAGCGCGACACTTTGGGGGTGTAGAAATAAGAATGGGTGTGTGAATATTATGATCCTTTCAAAATTTAAAGTTTTTTTTTTATTCTTTTAGTTGCTGAGAGCAATTTTAAATTCGTAAAATCATAAAACTTAATTTTAAATTTGTAAAATCATAAAACTTTGATGACATTTATCATATGTAGGTTTCTCATTACAATTAATGTTAAACTATATTCTCACATAAAAATTATACCCTTATACGATTAGCAACTTAAGTTATGTCTTATTTTTTAAAAGTCACATCCTTTAGTTCATTTCACTTAACACACAATGTTTTGCAAAAAGACACGATCTTTCAGTTATATTATATATATTATTTATATAATACAAAAACCAACATACACAAGATATGTGCCTCACACCGTTCCCTTGGTTAATTAATAAAGGCCCTGGTTGTCAAATAACAAAAAGACGCACCGTTCACAGGTGTTTGTGATTTAAGTCATGCCTTATCTTATAATTAGAAAAAAGATTTATTGAGTGTATCTAAATTCAGATTTGTAATACATGTGCTTTTCGTCTCATCTTTATAATTAAAAATCTGTATTCAATGTTATTTAGATTCATTTTATAATTCAGGTGCGTTTCTAAATGTTAACCCTCTCTAAGACCCTCCAATCGCCCTTCTCCCCCCAAACCCTTTTCTACTCCCCCAATCACCCATTGTAAATTAAGAACAAGTGTTACAATCTCCCTCCAAGGTAGGCCAGACCACCTCGGGCACGACCACGACCCCGGTCAGATGGTGCATAATACGGCGGCTGTTGAGTGGTGTTTGGCGGTGGGGTGGAGGTGGTGGCAAGGGCTGTGGCAGCGGCTTGTGAGCCCCGTGTGACTTGTCGCATTTTCTTTTGTTCTTCCATATTGAGGCGGGAGCGAACCTCATTGAATTCGGGCAAGGGATCACGGTTTTGAAGAACAGTGGATATGTTGTCATACTGCTCGGTTAGACCGGTGAGAACTTTGATAACCAACATCCGGTCGTCAACCAGAGAACCAACACTCTGCAGTTGTTCGGCTAGATGTTTGGCATGTTGATAGTAATCGGCCATGGTGGAGAAATTCTCGAGGGATAGGTTAGCGAACTCTTGACCAAGAAAAATTGCCTAGTGTTTTTGTTATCACTGAACTCACTCTCAATAGCGAGCCATGCATCGTGAGCCGTCTGACCAGGTTTCAAGATAATATGTAGGAGGGGCGCGGAGATGGTGGCGTAAATCCACTGGAGCACAACGGCATCCAGTTGACTCCACAGGGCTTCGGCGGCACGAGCCGCAGCCTCGGCTTTGGCAACAGTCGTCAAGTCAGAAGAAGGAGTATAGGGTTCAGTGGCTTTGGCAGTGGTCGGTTTGGGAGATAGGTGATCGAGCACCTCATAGATTTGACACTGAACCTTGAAAAGGGTTTTCCATGTAGTATAATGGGTTGAATCTTTTTCAAGAATGATGGGGACATGGGTTTTGATATTAGAAACAGTGAGGGCAGGGTGAAGTTTAGAGTCTATGAAGGTAGAAGTGAAAAAGATGGAGGCTGGAAAAGAATAGCCGACTGCCGAGAACAGGGATCGACTGCGGTTAGGGTTTTAGAAAGAAGAGGATCGATGTAGGTATGATACCATGAAAGAGGTTGATTCAACTTGGTTATTTTCATTGATTGAATGACAATATATAGTACCAGGTTAATACAAACTAAATCTCCTATATTGGTGGAGATATCTATACATTAAATTACCAAATCAATTACTAAATATACAATATCTATCTATACTTTCTATAAAAGGAGAATCCTCAGTGAGATAAGGCTAGAGGGTACGGTGATGGTCCTCCCTTGGAGGATGATCCGCCACGTAGGCGCCACATCAAAATCCTCCCAAGGATGGTCCATCCTACAAAACTAGAGGGTATGGGAGAATGGTCCTAGTCTCCTAGATGATCCTACGCCACCACTTTTATGTTTTTATTTTTTTATTTTTTTAATCTTCTACTTTTGTTTAACATTTAACAAATAAATTAACAAAATATTTTCATTAATATTAAAAAACATTACCTAAACTTTAAAAAAAAACATACACTAAAAAAACATAAACTTAAAAAAAATAAACTTAAAAAAACATAAACTTAAAAAAATCCTAATATATTAAAAAAAGCTACTAGTCTTCGTTCTCCATGTCATCGTCTGGTTCGTTTTGAGCGTTGTTCCAAATGTACTCCACCAAGTCCGCTTATAGTTTATGATGTGTGTACTCGTTACATAGAGCGAACATGTTCAAATCTTGTTGTTCCCCACTAACTGGAACAAAATTTCCAGTAGACGCGTTTTCGTCGTACTCGCATATCGCTCTACTGTGACAACCCTCGTAATTCCATGTATCCGTACAATTTATTAATGATAATTAAAGTGCTTAATGATTGTGCTAAATTATTTAACTGCTCACTGATTACTGTGTTATACTTACATGTGCGTGTTAGCATACTAGTTGTATGCAGAAAACTTGACTAAATGACCCTGAATATTTTCCTATGTGTTAGGAATTAATTGTGTTACAAAAATATATGTATAAGACGCCTTACGGAACAATTAAACAACTTAACGGAACAGTATCCGACCGAACAACCGGACATTACCCGGGACACCAAATATTTGTCAAACACATTATTTAATTATTTTTGGCTTGTCATGATCCCCGTACACCATGACACCCACTAAAAACCTTATGACTAACACCTATGATCATATTACTTACATTCTAACTATCACTTACCATTTAGTTGAAAAATTGCAACAAGACCCCCCCCCCCCACCCAACCGAATTTTCGGTCCTATGTGGACCCACCACATCTTCACACCTTACTTCCTTGATTTAATCTTAATATTTTATGAGATTGCTTACTTATTGAAGTGGACATAATATGACAAGTAATCTTATAAGCATGGACCATATCCTACAAGAATCACTCCATATCATCTTCTACACTTCACCACTCCACCTCCCTCAACTCTCTCTCTCATTTTCAGTCACCCCCAAACCGAAACCATCACCACCACTTTACATCATCATCTTCTTAAATAACAAGTCCCATTCAAAGCTTGAAGTTGATCCATGGATGTTGCAAGTTGAAGGGCTTTCTAAGGAGCTTCTTTCACGTGCTTTTCACCATCATCTTCTCCATCTTCTTCACTAAGAATCATCCCTAGCTTTAAGCTAGTAGTAAGTTCCTTATGTCACCTTTGTCCATCTTGTTTCATGATAAAAAGATGTAATATGTTAAATCTACAAGAACACTAAAAAGGTTTAAACAAGAAGATGAAACATGATGTATTTATGTTAGTATGATGTTGTCTTGAGATGTTACTGATTTCTTGCTGATTACTTGTTAATATTGATTACTAGAAATGTTGTTGATCATTATGCATGTTAACGGAACCAATGTAACTCGCATTAGAATGTAAAAGCTGAAAAACAGAAAGCTATTTAGTGATTACAGCCAACTTCAGTTGGCTGTAACAGAACCTAAATTAAACAAAAAATGCATTTTCTGAAGTCTAGATTTATGTATTATGAAATACGGTTCTAATGGCACTGGAATCATAATTTTTGGACTCCGTTTACTATTTTTAAAGACCCTTTTAAAAACAGCAGCTGAAGCTGAGTTTTTGCTGCAGTAAATGGGTGATGTGTTTTTGGTCATAACTGGAAATCTATGACGAATCAGCTCATGAAATTTGTACAGTAGATGACAACTGATGTATTTGTAATTACCCCACTGGAATTTCGTAATTCGGACTTACGATAAATTTTTAATGAATTATTCCGTGGACTGCAGTCAGAAAAAGATAAATCTGAGTTCAGTCCGGAAAATGAATTTTTATAAAATATTGGTGATGAATTGGATCCATAGATTTTTACACAATAATATTTGGATCGTTTAAGACCTTCTGTAAAAAGTTGGGAATTTTTGAAACAAGTTAACTATTTTATTAAAATCTTTGAAAACAGCCCAGTTTTGAATATAAAAGCTGAAATGACTTAAGTCGTAAATTGTGTGTCTAAATGTCGGGTATGTTATCTGTGAATGATATTACATGTTATATGTGTTATGTGCAATGTCGTATGTGTGCTTATGAACGGGATTAGACGGGAAGTTTATATGGGAATAATCCGTTAAAGTGATGCATGTTATGTGATAGACACGTGTAGGAACTTTGTGTTCTATTTGAAAACCACTAAATAACTAACTGGTAATTATACTAGGACGTGATTGACCGACCTTGACTGTTAGCTATTTTTGAGAGTCAAACCGAGCAACCGAGGTGAGTTCACACTCTTTCCAAGGCATGGGATTCCCAAGGGTTGGGAATGGGTTAATGATTTAAACGGTAACTACAACCATCCTCCGTGGGTAGGATGCCAAGATTACACACTGGACCAAACCTCTATCATGAAGTCCCTCATTTATATCGACTTAATCGCCGAGGCCTATGGCGAGCGGGTCATTAGTTAATAGCGCTATTAGGTTTAACAAACCTCACACCGTGCCAGTCGGAGGGGCGTGTACTAATGGACTATGGGCAAAAGGGTCAATGCTGATAGACATTGACTTAGGGCACCACTTACATTTTCGTAGTAGTCGATACGCACGGTCTAGTAACACATAGGAAGCCCCCACCAAACTAGGACATCAACATCAATTGATGTCCAATTGACGAACACGAATGTGTGAAATGGGATTTATTTAAAAGTAAAAAGAAAACTGAAACTCGTTTTCCTTGATAGCAGAAGTCGTTCGATTTGATGGTTCTGAACACTATATAGACTGCCAGATCAAAACCCTAATGTGTGAATATTAACTTAAAAAGCAAAAAAAAGGAAATCATATTTATACGGGCCGTATACCATTATACGGCCCGTATAAAACAACTGTATACGTTGTATACGACCAATGTTTGTTAAAACATGGTGTATACGGCTGTATAAGGTTATACGACCCGTATATAATAACATCAACTGACAAAGTCTGCGTCTACATACTTTGTCAATTGACTTTATTATATACGGATCGTATAACCTTATACGACCCGTATATAAAATGTTAAAACAAGATTTTAAATTATTTGTAAAGACTACATGAAATCTCATAAACTAGAGTACGTAACTAAATGAGCCGGACCCACAAAGAAGATATCGACTAAACAAATAAATGTTCATATGCCTGACACGGTTATGTCCGGTTTCGACAAATCTGCATCAAACTATTGTATAAGGTTCAAATGAAAACCACTAGTTATTGTGAAAACTTGAAAACTAATTAAAAAGCCAAAAAAACATAGCAATTTTTTTTTTTTTTTGCATACCAATTTTCTCAATTTTTTATATATAAAAAAAATAAAAAAAATGTAGTGCACATGTGTAATAATACACATGTCATGTGTATGTGTACTACAAAATATTTTTTTTTTGAAAAAAAGTTTTTTTATGTATAAAAAATAGCGATTTTTAATAAAAAAAATTTGTAAAAAAAAATTTGGTGTATTTTTAGGTTTTTAGTTAGTTTTCGAGTTTTCACAATAAAAGTGGTTTTCATTTGAACCTTCCCCAGTTTCCCTTCACCTACATTAAATTATACATGTGTTTTAAATTATATTCTCTTTTTTAAGACTTGACACATATTCACCTACGTTAAATTATACATTTACTACTTATACATATTGGAGTTAGGGAATAGTGTCACGCACCTTGCCTGACACTTCCCTATTGGACCAACTCATTTTTTATTTAATTTTATTCCTATCTAAAAATTACCAACTCATTTTTTATTTAATTTTATTTCAAGCTTAAAATTATGGTTTCGTCCTTTGTTTAAAAATAATGATCTTGCCATCGTTTTACTTTTTTTTTTCGTACAGTTTTATTTTGCTTGGTTGACTCAATGTAACTTTTATTGTGTCAAGCAGTTGTCTAAGACTCGCTCATTAGTCCTGACAAATTAGTATTTTACCTCCAGCTCAAAATTACAGACCTGTTATTGTTTTATTTTTTTTTAGCAAAAGTATGGTAGTGTTTTTGTTTAGTTGGTTGTCTCGGTGTATTTTTTTTAGATCGTGTTATAAGTAGTATGTACAAGTAACCTGAATACATGCATATATATTATGAAACTAAGAAATATTTGATTTAATGCCTCGCAACGGGGGCGGGCATAGGTGTAATTTTTATTCGTCCAGGCATGCCTGTTACATGCTCATTTGTACTGAAAAATTACAATTTTGCTCCCAGTTTAAAATTATAGTCTTTCTATCGTTTTAGTTTTTTTTTTTTTTTTTGTAAAAGTATGGTAGTGTTTTTGTTTTAATTGGTTGACTCGATGTAATTTTTTTTTAAATCGTGTTATGAGTAGTATGTGCAAGCAACCGAAACACAGACATACATGTTATGAGAGAAAAATATTCGGCTTATCGCGCCGCAACGCGGGCGGGGCAAAAACTAGTTGAACACAAAATCAAGTCCAAAAAACCAGTAGATAAAGAAAACAATGTGAACGATGATACATTCTCTTTGCTTGAAAATAAAAGTATCCGACTCTCAACGACAAAACAACCAAACAATCTATCAAACCTGAAGTTGAAAACACAAAATCTCGACACCAACCTCATCATTCTAGTTGCCTAACATTACTACATTAGCACTTGGTTTCTTCAAAGAAGTTATGCTTTTTTATCACTGAGCTATAACCTAAGTGACTATATTATTTAAATAATATAATAATTTTAATTTTAAATAAGATTTAATGTCCCATCTTTAAATCACTGAGCTATAACCTAAGTGACTATATTATTTAAATAATATAATAATTTTAATTTTAAATAAGATTTAATGTCCCATCTTTAAAATTGTTGCCTTAATATAGAAGAGTAATTTTAGTCGATTTGTAAGATCTTGATGATTTTTTTACGGATAAAATGACTTAAATTATGTATGGGTTAGGTTTTACTTATTAGACTGGACGGTATGGGGCTTGGTTTGGGCTCGGCCTGGCCCGTCGCAGACCCCAACACCATTCCCCCCTCCCCCCCCCCCCCTGCGTCGTCGTGCTCGTCGACCCTAACATGTTTGAGACGGGCGCTAAAGACAAAAATATAAACGTTGGGGCTTGGGACCGTTAGAAAAAAAATTAATTTAATTTCCCTTTTCAAAAACTAACGGCCATGTTTCAGAAAAACCCAAAAAATCATCAAACTTTTTTATAAATACAACCCAAACACCGCATTTTTTACCCATTTCAACCTCATCTCTCTCTCAACTTTTTATAAACTCTTCTACTTTTTACAATGGATCCATACAACCCGAACAACCAAAACCCAAACCCGAACGTTTTTGCGGTGCCCGGCTACTATCCTTCAATGGAACCGAGTTGGTCATCCTCTCAATTTTCTGTCAACGCTTTTGCGGGTTTTCAACAATCACCGAAAGCTTTCTCGCAAATGCAACAAATGCAATCGTTACAAAACATGATGATGCGAAACCCGTTCAACATGCAAGTTCAATCTAAACAACCACAACCCGTTGAATTTTCTCAACCACCACAACTCGTTGAAGACGACATTGAAATCGTTCTGGAGACGCAACCGCAATCTTATAAACGTAAAAAAGGAAAGCAAGTGGCGGTTGACCAAAATCAACCTTCGAAAGCAAAGGCAAAACCGTGGACGAGGGTCATGAAACGCCCAACTTTTTAAGTTCGAATATTAACATAAACTTCATACCAATTTTTAGAAAAATTTTGACATGACCCCTTCGTATAGAAGACGATTTCCTGCTTTTTAACATAATCATTCAAAATACATTCTACGACACTTTCAAAATATGCTAAAAATTATAACCTTACACATTTCATCAAAACATTAAATCCGAACTATTCAAAATAAAGTTTAAACTTCAAACAACTACGATCATCCTAGTTACTAGTTAAACATTTACTACACAAAATGGTATTTTGACCCATTCAAAATAAGCAACTTGAACCGGAAGCGCATAAAAGTCGACATTGTGTGTGTTCGGTCCGAGCGCGCCGCAATCAAGCATGAGACTTACCTATCATTCAAACAACAAAAATATTTGTTAGTTCGTAATACATAAACAATTCGAATCCTTTAATTACCTAAGATTATTCGACCGGTTAACATGACATGTTACTTTATTAATATCCTTACTTCCATTCGGAAACATCCAACATACCACTTTCCGACTCATTTGTAATGAATCGTTATATACCATACATTTCAACATACTTACATCATTTGACCCGTTATGAACAAGTCAATTCCTAAGCATTCCAACAAACATTCTACTCATCATTCCAACCCATTTAGACGGGTCATTTCATATTCACTACAACATCATCTTTTGAACATTTCTCAAATAAGCTTTTTGTATCTAATCAATCCTGATCCATAATGAGAATTTACACTAAATCCATGGTACAAAATACTATCATTCATAAATCTACATATAGAGTAAATGAAGTTCATATGAA
>JARYGA010004186.1:0-44824 GCA_030545235.1 Helianthus tuberosus | reverse complement strand
GTTGTTTGTGGTTGGTGCATAAGATCAATCACGCGAGTGGTGTTGTGCAACATCATCAACATATGAGAAGGTGCGAGTGTGACTGCTATTGTGTGGCCTACGCTCAGTTTAGTGCTCGTTTCAAGAGGATGAGCCTTTATAGCCTTTTTGGTAATTTGAAAACTGCATTATCTTCGTATTTTGATGATCATGAGCTAAAAACTACAAGCAATTAATAAATACACCCATCATAACTTTATAAATGGTTGTGTTCGCCTAGCCTTTATCAACGTATTATCAAGTTCATCATATAGAGACTAGAGAGGTTGGTGACTTGTGGTCAAACGTTGTCCTCAAGTTGTACTTTATCGCTATCATGACAACACTATATCACTATCATGACAACACTCTTTGTTTGGTAAAACATAGAATATATTCAAGACATTAGGTGTTCACCATTGTTTCATTATCTAGTTAAACCAATTGCAACATTATTAAGGGGAGAACAACTTGACTTAACATAACTCGACGTTAACAATGTGTTCCACCTAAAATTCCCAAAACACACTAGCTTGGCCTACCCTTTTTAGCCACCTTTAGACCATGCGTAGTGGGGCGTGGAAACCCCACTTCACGCCGGTTCACAAGCACTATACGACTATTGGTTGGTTTTGTTTGATTCACACACTTCACACCACTACCCCATTTTGGGAGTAATTTTACCCATGTTGACCTGGACAAAATGACGACCTTGTACCAGGGCTATTTCTGTAGTTATATTCTATAGTTAAAGTCGTTAAGGTCTAGATTAAAGCGAAAAACACATAATACTGCCACGAACAAAATTAAAACTGGAAAGAATCAGTAATTATGTGTCTATTATAAAAGCTGGGCTAAATTAGTTATTAAATAGTTTAGTTGTTGGACCAATAAATAATTTGGACTGCAACTCAAATGGGTTTTATGGCTTGGCTTAATGGGCTTCGAGTGTGGTACAACAGGATCGAAGAAAAAAATTGTTGGATGAATTGATTTGTGATTTTTGAAGTCAATAATCTTTTTTTGGTTTTAAGTAAAATTAATTATATATGTTTCGTTGTTCGTTTCTACAGATATAGCCATCAAGTCCTGGCTATTATATTATATTATATATATCGAACGATAAATAGTAACTTTATTTTTATAATAATATATAGTTTTTTATTATTTTTTATTTAATATATTAAAAGAGTTTATCATTATATTACTTTTAATAACATATTTTTTATTTTTTTCCCTTTTAGAACCATACTAGCGGTAAGACCCGTGTACAAACACGGGTTGTTTCTTAGAAAACCATGCATAACACATATTGATAGAAAGTAAAAAAAATAATTAGTGCAGACTTACAAAATTGATATAAACTAATGGTCAATAGGTTTAGTCAACAGGAATTCCATTATGTTGATAACCAAACCACTGTTGTCTATCGATTGTTAAAAACCTCTGTTGCTTTCCAGCAGACTTTGCTAAAAATTGTCATCCATTATCTCTAACAGAGTTTGCCACATTGATAGATAGTAAGTATCAGATGTTAGTCAACCCATGTTAAAAAGGCCAGTCAACAGAAATTAAAAAAGTTAGTGAACAGATGTTAAAAGAATAATGTTATTAACAAAGAATTTAATGCTCTCATTAAAAATGAGACCTGCGAACTTGTATTAATTAAATTTCAACACTTAGGATTGTTTTTTTGGTTATGATTCGTAAACTTATGTAAAGCAATTATGTCAGATTTTGTTTTTTTTTTTCAATCTTAGATATTTCAAATTCATTAAAATGTCAAAATAAAAATTACAAACAAATGACAAGTAAACGGGCAAAAAGCTCCACCACAACCCCCCTTTTGAATTGCAAAATCGATCCTACTAAAGACGAAGCGACCCTTAAGAGTTGAGAGATTATTATTCATTACTCGTTGGACCCTGTTTAGAAAATTCCATGACCTTTGGGGCTAGGGAACCAAATGTATCAAAAGGAAATAGGATAAACACTTGTTGATTCTCTAAACAAGCCTTCTCGTGTTTAGTGACCTTGCCTGATTCCGCCTTCAACGCTGTCAGGCCAGCAACAAACCCATTATCCCAAAGCCCAACAAGAGAGGACACTCCTGTAAGGTCCACACAAGCGTGTTTTCCCCTGGCCCACCCAAACACAAGAATATCAGTTGGCCGAAGAGTCGACCTCCCATCGAGCGGATCCGTCAAAAAGTTCACCGGAGCCTCCCTTTTTTTCCGAACTCCCCGCCCGCTTTAAAACATCAAAAAGAATGTCACTTACACATGCTTGTATTTAAACCCATATAACTCCTTACAATAGACTGCATGCTAGCCAAAAGTATTTAAACAAACCTTGCGGCAAACTGGGCAGGGTTCATGTGACACCTCAGAAATTTATATCAAATTATATGGCAACACGTGCACGATAACTCTCAAATATTCCAGATTTGTTGGATGATAGGGACCATTATATCAAAAAAATGGAAGATAATAAGTTGAGGGATCAAATATGAATAAATACCTTTTGGAGGTCCCTTAGGGACCGCAAGGCAGATGCCATTCGGTCCGTAAGGTATTCAAAATAACTGTGGGCGCCAGAGGTCCTTTACGGACCGTGAGGCACCCCTTACGGTCTGTGAGGGGGTCGTTGGCAGTCCACAGACGGATTGTTTAATTATTGTCAATACTTTTATCATGACAACCTACTAAAGTGTCATACCCCGGATTCCACGTGTCACCGGTGGGCCCGGTTGGGGAGTATCGTGACGTGGTTGGCAACATAATAGTCAAACAACACAATATTTAATATGCACAGCGGAAGCAAAAGAAAGATACAATTCAACTTTTATAATTTGTAATATCAAGTATCACAATAGTCGAATGTTTATCCACAGACGGATCGAAATAAATAAGAAACAGTAGTTCAACAGTAATATCAAGTATCACAATAGTCGAATGATTTAGACCCGACATTTTCGGAGACTTTTCTTATATGGGTAATCTAAACACATTCTGGATTTTGAGATAAAACCGATAAGGTTTGACCCGTTTCAGCTAATTTATGTAAACTAGTTACATAAACCGAACCGAACGCGTAATAAGCGTAACGGGTATCCGTAAGAGCCATATACAGGTTTCCTAAGTTAATATGCTTCAAATATGTTGTGACATCAGTAAGATGTCTTCTAGTATGCCCGAAACGAATTTGAACACAAACTATGCCCCGTAGGGGTAGTTTGGTCATTTACAAGGTTATAAAAGAGTTTAAGTATTATCCTGAGTTACAGGTCTGATATAATCAGAAAAAATACTTATTTTACTAAGTTATAACAGTAGGGTAGAGTATATATGTGAAATTTATCAATTATAACCAAACTATGCACCGTAGGGGCATTTTGGTAATTTCACATAAGCCGAAAAAGCTCAAAACTGAAGTCTGAGTTTAAAAACTTTTGCTTACTGTTAAAATATTATAATTTACCCAAAATATCAGTAGGTATCAACCCTTGTATGTTTAAAATAGTTCTAGTACATACTATGCGTTAAAAACGCTTAAAAAGGCGATTAGAAGCCATTTTCGGGTTCTATACATAAAGCTGATATTTTTATTATTCCAGAAGGCTTAAAATAATTTATTTATCACATCTAATCAGTAGCAAAAGGTTTGGAGTCGATTAGATATGTAAAACTCATTTTATAGCCCGTAAGGGCAATACCGACAATTACCGGATTAAGCCTATGACTATAAGTTATGCTCAGCCTAAAATAAATTAAAAATCTTCAAAAATCCCAAAATAATATATTACATCAGTGGGTAATAAGTTTGAGATCAAAAAGTAGGCTTAGATAGGCCATACGCTAATTACGCCGTTTAATCGCTAAAAAGCTTTATAATTATGCTAATGAGCATAACTCTCAATCTACACCTCAAATTGATGTCAAGTTTTGGTTACAAGTTCATATATCATTAATTAAGGTTTCTACTCTTTTACATTTTCAAAAATCACGTTTTAAGGTGAAAAGGGCATAATGGTCAACATATGAGCAATTAACGGAATCATGCATATTAATTGGTTAACTAATGAACCATAGTGTATAATCACAGAGGGTTATACTAGCATGTAACCTGGTCCAATTAAAGCTCTAAGGCATTTCTAAAACATGCCTAAACGGGTCAGAACTGAAAGTCAAAGCAAAAGTCAAACTATGCGACTTTCGGTTCCGAACCGGGTCTCTACAGAAAATTGTCGGGTTGAACATGTTTAGACATGTTTTTACACTAATTACCAAGTTATAATAATGATCAAATAGGTTGTATGTATTCTACATTGCTAATTACACATAAATTAGAAATTAAGTATCCTGTTGACTTTTTAATAACAAGTTTGACCCGACATTTGACCTAGTTAGAGTGGGAATCAGGGGGAACCCTTTTAAGGGTTTATTACCCACATGATTACCAACTTATAACTACTTTCAATTCGACTAATCACTGGACCATTAGTGATTAATCGTTAAGTCAACCGTTAATTACGACGGTTTGACTTTTAAGCTAAAACTAAGCAAAAACTTAACTAAGGAAGGTTAAGCAAACTTACTGAAGTCCTATGCACGAAATGTGAAGCTTAGAGAGAAGTCTTTAGCTCCAGAAATGCTCCAAAGTGCAGATAGAAGGTGTGAAGAACTTGTTGCAACATCATGGCCTTTTATAGTGCTTTAATCACCATGGATTGTTGACACACAACACTACCAATGGTCCCTGATCATTAACACATGTCCCTAAGTGCCTAGGACTGTTTAGGGGTCGCCCATGATGTGAAAATATCTGTTTTGGGTCGGTTATGCGCGAATACAGGCTGCTGTCCAACTTTTCTGTATCTGGGCGTCTGACGCGGCCCGCGTAAGACCTCTTAACATCTTACGCGGCCCGCCTGAGCCTCGTATTCAGAATTTCACATTTTCAAGTTTTTGCATATTGTCCCTTGGCCTTTCGAAAGGTCAACTAAGTTGTTTCTTGCAATTTGGACCCTCTAAATTGACACATAAGGGCCTCAAGATATGTACCCACTTTGTTAAGACCTCGGTTAACTTTATTGTTACCCGAAAAGTCATAACTTCCAACGTTGACGCTTTAACCCCTTGTATACGAATTTGATCATAACTTTCTCATACGATAACGAAACATTATGAAATTTATATCATGCATTCTAGTGAGCATAATTTACCGTTACAAAGCTTCGGGTTTGTCAAAAGGCCACTCAGAGGTATAACTTAAACATGTTGACACATTTAACCCCTGTAGTTTGTAATCTCTCACTTTCATTCACAATTAGCTTCGTATGATCCATGATTTATTCGTTTGAAGGTATGAGCATCATGTAGGGTTAATGTACAATATATTTATTCACTGTTAACATTTAGAACTCGTATATTCACATACTTTCCATGATTGTCAACTTTAGTCCTTTTATAACATTCTTTCACACGTTCAAACTTATGACACGTGTCAACACATTATAGGACGTGAATTTTCGAGGTGTTACATCCTCACCCCCTTAAAAGAAATCTCGACCTTGAGATTTACTGAAATAAATAAGGGTACTTTTCTTTCATTGTGGACTCAACCTCCCACGTATATTCGGGACCTCTACGGGCATCCCATTTGACCTTTACAATAGGCACATGCTTTCTTCGAAGCTTTTTAACCTGTCGATCTTCAATCGACAATGGTTTTTCCACAAATTTCAAGCTCTCATCTATATGCACATCTGTGTGTGGTATGACTAGTGATTCATCAGCTAGCCATTTCTTCAGATTGCAGACGTGGAATACGTTATGAATACCACTGAGCTCTTCAGGTAAATTTAACTTGTAAGCCACCGATCCAACACATTCGATAATCTCAAACGGTCCTATATACCTCGGGCTTAACTTACCTTTCTTACCGAATCGCATCACCCCCTTCCACGGTGATACTTTAAGCAACACTTTGTCACCAACTTCAAATTTCATAGGTTTACGCTTTGGATCTGCGTAACTCTTCTGCCTATCACGGGCAGCTTTGAGACGGTCACGAATCTGGACAATCTTGTCTGTCGTTTCAAAGACTATCTCTGGTCCTGATAATTGGACATCTCCAACTTCCGCCCAACAAACGGGCGTTCTACACTTTCTACCGTATAAGGCCTCAAAAGGCGCAGCTTTAATGCTGGTATGGTAGCTATTGTTGTAGGAGAATTCGATTAGCGGCAGGTGGTTATCCCAACTACCACCTAAATCGATCACGCATGCTCGAAGCATGTCTTCCAAAGTTTGAATAGTACGCTCACTCTGACCGTCCGTCTGAGGATGGTAAGCCGTACTAAAATTCAAACGCGTGCCCAAAGATTGCTGGAAACTTTTCAAAAAATGTGACGTGTATCTAGTATCTCTGTCAGAGATAATAGACACAGGTATGCCATGTAAAGCTACAATCTTATCCACGTATAACTGGGCTAACATGTCGGAGCTATAAGTCTCCTTAATGGGCAGGAAATGTGCTGACTTAGTCAGTCTATCAACTATCACCCATATTGTATCATTGCCTTTCCTTGTCTTTGGCAACTTGGTGATGAAATCCATCGTCACCATCTCCCACTTCCATGTGGGAAGCTCAGGCTGTTGTAGTAAACCTGACGGCTTTTGATGTTCTGCCTTGACTTGTGCACACGTCAAGCATTTAGCTACATAGGTAGCTACAGACTTTTTCAAGCCTATCCACCAATAATTTGCCCTTAGATCCTGGTACATCTTATCAGCTCCAGGATGAACGGAATATTTAGAACTATGGGCTTCCTGGAGGATAACATCTCGAAGTCTTCCATAAATTGGAACCCATATCCGTCCATTCAATCTCAGAATTCCGTCTTTGCCAAGAGATAACTGCTCTTCAGTTACTCCTAGCTTTTCAGTAGGATAGTTAGCTTCCAACACTGCTCCCTTCTGTGCAGCTAACAACCTTTCATTCAAACTGTTCTTTATTTCAATGCTCTTGGCATTGATTCGGATGGGTTTCACCCTTTCCTTTCGACTCAAGGCATCAGCGACTACATTCGCCTTTCCGGGATGGTATCTGATTTCACAATCATAATCATTCAAAGTCTCCATCCAACGGCGCTGCCTCATGTTTAATTCCTTCTGATTAAACAGGTGCTGGAGGCTCTTGTGATCAGAATAGATCACACACTTGATTCCATATAAATAATTCCTCCATAGCTTCAGTGCAAATACAACGGCACCCAACTCCAAGTCATGGGTGGTGTAATTCTTTTCATGCACCTTTAATTGTCTTGAAGCGTAGGCAATAACTTTGCCTTTCTGCATAAGCACACACCCCATGCCAGTGTGTGATGCATCGCAGTAAACTACGAATTATTCGGTACCTTCAGGCAATGTCAGTACAGGAGCGTTGCTCAACTTTTGCTTAAGGACATCAAAGGATTCTTGCTGCTTAGGGCCCCAATCAAACTTTAGTTTCTTACGAGTCAATGAAGTTAGGGGCGCATCAATCCTTGAGAAGTTTTCAATGAAACGCCTGTAGTATCCTGCTAAGCCTAGAAAGCTACGAATCTCTGTAGGCGTCTTTGGCTCTTGCCAATTCATGACAGCTTCAACCTTAGCGGGATCAACTTGGATACCACGCTCACTAACCACATGTCCAAGGAATTGGACTTCTCGAAGCCAAAATTCACATTTAGAGAATTTGGCATAGAGCTTCTCCTGATGTAGGAGTTTAAGAATACAGCGAAGGTGTTTCTCATGGTCAGCTTGGTTCTTCGAGTAGATGAGGATGTCGTCAATGAAGACGATGCCGAATTTATCTAAGTAAGGCTTACAAACGCGATTCATGAGATCCATGAACGCGGCAGGTGCATTAGTGAGCCCAAAAGGCATCACTAGGAACTCGTAATGACCATAATGAGTCCTAAATGCAGTTTTGTGTACGTCTTCATCTCTAACCTTCAGTTGGTGGTAGCCTGACCTTAAGTCAATCTTCAAGAAATAACTTGCCCCTTGCAATTGATCGAACAAATCGTCGATCCTGGGCAAAGGATACCTATTCTTGATCGTGACCTTATTAAGCTCACGGTAATCGATGCACAGACGCATCGATCCATCCTTCTTCTTGACAAACAAGACTGGCGCTCCCCAAGGAGACGAACTAGGTTTAATGAAACCTTTAGCTAGTAATTCATCTAGTTGCGCTCTTAATTCCTTCATTTCTGTGGGTGCCAACCTGTAAGGCACTCTAGCAACAGGTGCTGTTCCAGGGATGATGTCAATTCTGAATTCCACTTGCCTATCTGGTGGCAAACCAGGTAGTTCTTCAGGAAACACTTCAGGGTATTCAGAAATGACAGGAATATCTTCCATCTTCGGTTTCGGCTCATCAAAAGTCACTTGTGCCATGTAGATGACACAACCTTTCTTTAAACACTTGGAGGCCTTGAGCATAGTCACTTGCCCAGGCAGTCCATACCGGGTATCTCCCCGAATGGTAAGTGATTCACCAGACGGAGTCTTTATCACCACTTGCTTCTTTTTGCAGACAATTTGGGCCTGGTTATGAGATAACCAGTCCATACCCAAAACTATGTCAAAACCGGCTAACTTAAAGGGAAGTAGAGACAGGGGAAAAGAGTGGTTCTTAATGGATATAACACATCCATCTAACACAGTTGAGACGGTTTCTATGGTGCCATCTGCTAACTCCACCTCATAATTCACACTTAAGGTTTTGACAGGTAAATTCATCAATTTGCAAAACTTATCATCTACAAAAGACTTATCAGCGCCTGAATCAAAAAGTAATCTTGCATAGACATCATTTACAAGGAAAGTACCTGTGATCACGTTATCGTCTTGCACAGCTTCTTTTGCATCCATCCTGAAGACTCTAGCATTGGTCTTCTTGGCCTCCTCAGGCTTCTTGGCATATTTAGGGCAGTTGGTTTTAATGTGCCTTTTCTCATTGCAACTGTAGCAAGTTGCATCCTTGAGCTTTTTGCAATCCAAGGTCTTGTGCTCCTTGGACTTGCATATCCCGCAAACATAAGTTCTCGACTGAGTCTGCGAGTTCGATTCGAGCCTGCACTTTCCAAAGTGCTGTTTCTTGCAAATCTTGCACTTGGGCTTATCACCAGACTGATGCCCATCTTTCTTTGACTCAGACCCCTTCTTGTTGTCACCGTTTCCTCGGTGCTTCTTGTTTGACCTCCGTGAATTATCATCTTCACGTTTTCTTTTCTCAGCATCTCTGTTCCTCAGCGATCTTTGTCTGACCGCGTCCAGAGTGAGGGACAGAGATATGTCAGCTACAAATCTGAAAGTAGCTGGCCGAGAGGCCTTCACGCTTGCCTTTATCTCGGGGGCTAAACCACCAATAAAACGAGCTATTCTTTTTGGTTCCGGGGTCACCAGATACGGAACCAACCGGGATATTGTGTTGAAGCTCGTGAGGTAAGCTTGACAGTCAAGGTTTGTCATTACCAATGATAGAAAATCAGACTCTATCTTCTCCACCTCATGCTGAGGGCAGTAATTTTCCCCGATGAGGGCAACAAATTGTTCCCAAGACATGTTGTACAATGGGATCTTCCCAGTGGCTTGAATCAGTGATCTCCACCAGGCTAAAGCTTCGCCTTTAAAAGATTGTGACACAAACTTGACTATATCCTTCTCAGCGCACCCGCTGATATCCACTACCGTATCCATCTCATCTAACCACGTCATGCAGTCAATGGCTCCTTTTTCCCAAGTGAAATCCCTGGGCTTGCATGAAACAAAGTATTTATAGGAGCAACCCTTAGTACGGGGTTCTTGATTTAGTACGATCTGTTGAGATGGAGCAATGTGGTGGTTTGAGGAGAGTCTATCATCATCTTTCTTGGGTTCTTCCTTCTTGGAAGGTGGCTTCGAATGCGGTGTAGATAGGGTCCTACTCCGAGTCCCACTATATTCTTCATAATGCCGCTCCAAGGCCTTTGTAACAGCGTCGTCTACTAACGCTTTCAATTCAGCACCCGTTAGATTAATTCGGGCGTTATCATTATTCTCCACTGGGTGACTATTAATTTCATCAGAGTCAGCCATTTTAATTGAACTGTTATAGAAAACAAGGACAATAGTTTACTTGGGAGTTTATTATGGAATTGTATTTTATGGCAATTCTTTAACCATGGTATACATAAACCATATTGGGTTAATTTATTAATCATATTTATTTAGGATTTCTATTATAATTTATCCTAATTACAAAAACAATAACAGTTTTATTAGTGGCACAAAAGGCCTAGTCACATGGACATTTTAAATCATAAGCCATGATTTCAGAGAATCACGGCTTTAAGGTTTGAATCATAGTTCATTACCTTTTCTGACAGGGAGTCATGGCTACCACTGTTTTTAGTCTCAGAGGACATTAACTATAGCCCGTAGGCACTTCCCTTCTAAGGGATGTTTATAAAATGATCATCTTATAGGATGATATAAGCCATGATTTCAGAGAATCGAGGCATTAAGGTTTGAATCAAAGTTCATTACCTTTTTCGGACAGGGAGTCATAGCTACCACTGTCTTTTGGCTCATGTAGAAATGTGCAAGGCCCGTAGGCATTATATTGCCAATGTATGGTCAAAATATGATCATCTTAATTGATGATCTAAACCCATGATTCAGAGATCATTAAGTTGGGTTTGGAATCTTTTAAAGAATCCTTATTTAAGAATGACGTGTGTGATTTTAACTAATCACATCTGCCAGGAGTGTTAACATGTTCACAGATGTTAACAGGGATCTGAATCTTTTAAACAGGTCTTACCATCTTGGCCAGGTCTTTATAATGACACTCAGGCTAGGTTTCACTCTTAAGATTCTTATCCAATATTTAGTAGGCAGATTATTTTTAAAAGGAATGATTTTGATTATTTATTCCATATAATATATTTATGCACATAATAGCCAGAATGAAATTTATACATTTAACATTCCATAAATTATTAATAGGTTACACGTCGCCCTAAACGGGACTTTTTAATAAAGCAACATACCCACGCAGGGGTCAAATTGAAATACTAGTCCACACAGGGACTTAAACAAACAACACACCCTCGTAGGGGTTAACAGAAAGATAGACCCACGCAGGGGTTCAAAATAAACAAACAAACATACAAACATACCCACGCAGGGGCTAATACAGCAAGACAGGCCCACGCATGGGCTTAACTGATACAAGGAAATTACAACAACAGTGGAAGGATTCAATGGTCCTTCTTGCTCTTCCATTTTATTAGGCTTGTCAATCCTTGGAAGAAAGTTTGTCGCTCCCTGCGATCTCGGTGAAAGTCTCGCTCGACCTGGTCCAGTCTCTGAAGAATTTCCTCCCGTTCTGGGGGAGAAAACCGTGGCGGCTGTGATTGTGTCCGAACTATAGGCCTGGCAGGTATCTGGTACCCTTGAGTTGGGTACCTTGCTCCCCAAGGAGCTCCATACGGTCCTTCAGGGTTAATGGCGTTGTAATTGGACGCTACCAAGTATGGGTCGGCTTCAGCGTAATTGTAGTTGGTGTGAACCGGCGGCCCAAACGGGTTGTACATCATTGAACCCGTATATGCAGGGATTGGGTTATCAAAACCCATCGGCGGTGGTTGCAGTGCAACTGGGTTCTAAGGTCCACCCATTTGTGGATCTTCTTGAAGTGGCGGATAATGACTGCCACTTGACTGTCGAGGAGAGCTAAAATGAAAGTCCCCTCCTCGCGCGGACATCCGCGCTCCGGTTCTCCTACGCCTCGGCGGTTGCGGAGGTGCCGGCTGAACTGGTGGTGGTGGAGGTGGTGGCGTGACTGCCACAAATCGGGAATCCTCAAAGGGATCCTGCTGATGCTGCTTCTGCTGATGTGGCGACGAATGGTGCGAGGGTGTAAAATACCACTCGTGCTGGTTGAATCGCGCCTGGTAACTGTCCGGACCATGGTAGGGTGATCCGTGAAAAGATGAACCATCTGAGAGCTCGATAGGATGGTTCGGAGTTCCGGTTGCGGGCTCGACTGGATCGGTGTCTTCGTCCATATCTTCCGCATGATTGCCGGAGAAATGGTCCTCCGGGCCCAATGGGTTAAAACCCACTGGTTCTTGTATGTAATTGGCCGGGTTAAACCGGCCCCTGAAAACAGGTGTGGGGTCACCAAAAGAATGGTGCGATAGAGATCGTTGAAGAGGTATGTAAGACGGTTAAGGGTTGTCGGGCTCATTTTCTGAATGTGGCCCATATGAGTTGTGGATGGGAGGTGTCGAACTGTGCGATACTGATCGTCTTGCAGGTTCGAAAAGGTTCCTCCGGTTTTCTCGCAGGTCGGCACTCGCGGTGGCAGATGGAGCTCGCACGTGCGAAGGTCCTGCCTCGTCGTCATTGGGGGCGGTGATTGGCCCCTTGCCTCGTCCTCTACGTCTAAAGAATCTTGGCGGCATTTTTAATCCTGTCAATATAGCATGAGATAACAACAAACAAACATATATAAAATAAAAGACACAGTTTAAAATAAACCGAAACAATTTGGATTGTTCCTATGTTCTTTGTCTAGACTCGAAAGTTTAGATATGTGCAATTATGTTATTGAGATTAAACACAAAAGGCTAGTGTTTAATTCACTCAATGTTGGCTCTGATACCAACCTGTCACACCCCGGATTCCACGTGTCACCGGTGGGCCCGGTTGGGGAGTATCGTGACGTGGTTGGCAACATAATAGTCAAACAACACAATATTTAATATGCACAGCGGAAGCAAAAGAAAGATACAATTCAACTTTTATAATTTGTAATATCAAGTATCACAATAGTCGAATGTTTATCCACAGACGGATCGAAATAAATAAGAAACAGTAGTTCAACAGACGATAGGCATCTTAAGCTTGCGAGACTCTTTATTGATGCTAAGGAGAGAATCCAGCCTATTACGCTTAGTACCTGCATTTAATCTTTTTGGGAAAATACGTCAGTTTACACTGGTAAATACAATCAACTGACTCATTTTAAAAATGATTAAAAATTGATTTGGATGCACATGGCACAAACATTTTATAACTTGGGATAATTATTTAAATATATAATCTTGTAAAAGAATTACATGTTCCTTATGCGTTCAGTAGCCCGGATCGTGTCAGGGTTAAAGATCAATAGACACACCACATTATTCTTTTATGCACTGACGGGTGTACGCCTACACCCCGCGCTTAAGTCGTGGCCATTTCGTAAAATGAGCCAAGGATATCCGGGACATGGTCATTAACCCCCCAAAGGCTTTAAGTAAACAAAACGTATTTAAACGAGCCGATCAAATTATTCAATTAACCACCAAACGATGGAAGATTTGATGCCCGACCAAGCGGTATTTTATATACCGTAACCCAAGCCCGTATAGGGAAAATAAGTTAAAAGTATTTACCTGAGCAAAGTAATAATCACAATAAGCAAATGCAAGTAGCTTTTACTGGCCCTCCTATTCTGGAACGAAGGTTTATAATAACCTATTAGAATCCTAACGGGTCTTTAATTAAGCTTAAGCTTAGACCGGTTAGTTTCAAAGATACGGTTCGTACGCACGATTAAGCGAAGACCGGATAGAATGTGATTTAGACCCGACATGTTCGGAGACTTGTCTTATATGGGTAATCTAAACACATTCTGGATTTTGAGATAAAACCGATAAGGTTTGACCCGTTTCAGCTAATTTATGTAAACTAGTTACATAAACCGAACCGAACGCGTAATAAGCGTAACGGGTATCCGTAAGAGCCATATACAGGTTTCCTAAGTTAATATGCTTCAAATATGTTGTGACATCAGTAAGATGTCTTCTAGTATGCCCGAAACGAATTTGAACACAAACTATGCCCCGTAGGGGTAGTTTGGTCATTTACAAGGTTATAAAAGAGTTTAAGTATTATCCTGAGTTACAGGTCTGATATAATCAGCAAAAATACTTATTTTACTAAGTTATAACAGTAGGGTAGAGTATATATGTGAAATTTATCAATTATAACCAAACTATGCACCGTAGAGGCATTTTGGTAATTTCACATAAGCCGAAAAAGCTCAAAACTGAAGTCTGAGTTTAACAACTTTTGCTTACTGTTAAAATATTATAATTTACCCAAAATATCAGTAGGTATCAACCCTTGTATGTTTAAAATAGTTCTAGTACATACTATGCGTTAAAAACGCTTAAAAAGGCGATTAGAAGCCATTTTCGGGTTCTATACATAAAGCTGATATTTTTATTATTCCAGAAGGCTTAAAATAATTTATTTATCACATCTAATCAGTAGCAAAAGGTTTGGAGTCGATTAGATATGTAAAACTCATTTTATAGCCCGTAAGGGCAAAACCGACAATTACCGGATTAAGCCTATGACTATAAGTTATGCTCAGCCTAAAATAAATTAAAAATCTTCAAAAATACCAAAATAATATATTACATCAGTGGGTAATAAGTTTGAGATCAAAAAGTAGGCTTAGATAGGCCATACGCTAATTACGCCGTTTAATCGCTAAAAAGCTTTATAATTATGCTAATGAGCATAACTCTCAATCTACACCTCAAACTGATGTCAAATTTTGGTTACAAGTTCATATATCAGTAATTAAGGTTTCTACTCTTTTACATTTTCAAAAATCACGTTTTAAGGTGAAAAGGGATAATGGTCAACATTTGAGCAATTAACGGAATCATACATATTAATTGGTTAACTAATGAACCATAGTGTATAATCATAGAGGGTTATACTAGCATGTAACCTGGTCCAACTAAAGCTCTAAGGCATTTCTAAAACATGCCTAAACGGGTCAGAACTGAAAGTCAAAGCAAAATTCAAACTATGCGACTTTCGGTTCCGAACCGGGTCTCTACAGAAAATTGTCGGGTTGAACATGTTTAGACATGTTCTTACACTAATTACCAAGTTATAATAATGATCAAATAGGTTGTATGTATTCTACATTGCTAATTACACATAAATTAGAAATTAAGTATCCTGTTGACTTTTTAATAACAAGTTTGACCCGACATTTGACCTAGTTAGAATGGGAATCAGGGGGAACCCTTTTAAGGGTTTATTACCCACATAATTACCAACTTATAACTACTTTCAATTCGACTAATCACTGGACCATTAGTGATTAATCGTTAAGTCAACCGTTAATTACGACGGTTTGACTTTTAAGCTAAAACTAAGCAAAAACTTAACTAAGGAAGGTTAAGCAAACTTACTGAAGTCCTATGCACGAAATGTGAAGCTTAGAGAGAAGTCTTTAGCTCCAGAAATGCTCCAAAGTGCAGATGGAAGGTGTGAAGAACTTGTTGCAACATCATGGCCTTTTATAGTGCTTTAATCACCATGGATTGTTGACACACAACACTACCAATGGTCCCTGATCATTAGCACATGTCCCTAAGTGCCTAGGACTGTTTAGGGGTCGCCCATGATGTGAAAATATCTGTTTTGGGTCGGTTATGCGCGAATACAGGCTGCTGTCCAACTTTTCTGTATCTGGGCGTCTGACGCGGCCCGCGTAAGACCTCTTAACATCTTCAAGTTTTTGCATATTGTCCCTTGGCCTTTCGAAAGGTCAACTAAGTTGTTTCTTGCAATTTGGACCCTCTAAATTGACACATAAGGGCCTCAAGATATGTACCCACTTTGTTAAGACCTCGGTTAACTTTATTGTTACCCGAAAAGTCATAACTTCCAACGTTGACGCTTTAACCCCTTGTATACGAATTTGATCATAACTTTCTCATACGATAACGAAACTTTATGAAATTTATATCGTGCATTTTAGTGAGCATAATTTACCGTTACAAAGCTTCGGGTTTGTCAAAAGGCCACTCAGAGGTATAACTTAAACATGTTGACACATTTAACCCCTGTAGTTTGTAATCTCTCACTTTCATTCACAATTAGCTTCGTATGATCCATGATTTATTCGTTTGAAGGTATAAGCATCATGTAGGGTTAATGTACAATATATTTATTCACTGTTGACATTTAGAACTCGTATATTCACATACTTTCCATGATTGTCAACTTTAGTCCTTTTATAACATTCTTTCACACGTTCAAACTTATGACACGTGTCAACACATTATAGGACGTGAATTTTCGAGGTGTTACATAAAGGTTACTGAATTCCTTACGCTTTATTGAATAATATCGAAAATATATATACAGAGTTTACAACTGAAATCTAGGAGCTAAATTAGGTAATAGATAAATACAAAAGATACAAACTAATAACCTCCTAATATAAAGTATATCTCCTAATCTCTTAATAATAATAATATATTCGCTGTTAATACACCTCCTCAGTCTGAGCGGAAGAAGACTGGATGCACAGGCTGGATTTGAAACGATAAAACAGTTGACGTGGCAGCCCTTTTGTAAAAATATCAGCATACCGGTAATCAGCAGGAATGTGTAGGACCCGAACTGCGCCAATTCTGACCTTTTCGCGTACGAAATGAATATCCAATTCCACATGTTTTTGTACGTTGGTGATGTACTGGGTTCTCAGATAAGTACACTGCTGAGATGTTGTCACAGTAAACAATAGTGGCTTTACGAGTTGGGACATGTAATTCAGTCAATAAGTTTCTCAACCAACTCGTTTCAGCAACGACATTAGCTACACAGTGGTATTCTGCTTCAGCACTAGATTGAGAAATAGTAGCTTGCCGCTTAGAGCACCATGAGACAATGTTATCTCCAAGAAAAACACAATAGCCCGATGTGGATCTCCTGGAGTCCGGGCAGCCCCCCTAGTCTGCATCTGAATAGGCAGTAAGTGCACAAGACTTGGAGAGATGAATAAGCAAACCTTGATCACTCGTGCCTTTTTAAATAACGTAATATACGCTTCAAAAACTGAAAATGATGTTCAGGAGGATCGTGCATGAAAAGGAAAACCTGTTGGATCGCGTAGGTTATGTCAGGGCGTGTAAAAGTGAGATATTGCAGTGCACCAGCTAGACTGCGGTATAAAGAACTATCTGAAATAGAAGGACCTGATGAAGCACTTAACTTGGAAGACGTATCCACAGGGGTTGCACAAGGCTTACAATTAGTCATATTAGCTCGAGCAATGATGTCATGTGTGTAATGTTCCTGTGAAAGGAATAAGCCATCTTGTTTACGAGTAACAGTGATTCCCAAAAACTGATGTAAAGAGCCTAGGTCCGTCATAGCAAATTCTTTGGAAAGTGAAAGCAAGTTGTCATTAAAAGCTGTAAGTATGATATCGTCCACATATAACAGAAGATATGCCATTTCAGTACCATGTTTGTAGACGAATAAAGAGGTATCACTAAGAGTACTGGTGAAACCACACGATGTTATAAACTGAGCAAAACGATGATACCATGCCCTTGGAGCCTGTTTGAGGCCATAAAGAGACTTCCGTAGCCTACACACGTGATTTGGTTGAGTGGAGTCTTTAAAGCCAGGCGGTTGATGCATATAAACAGTCTCGTTCAAATCACCATGCAAAAATGCATTTGTAACATCCAATTGGTTAATCGTCCACCCCCGAGAAACTGCGAGACTGAGTACAGTACGAATGGTGGTCGGTTTGACCACAGGGCTAAAAGTATCAGCACAGTCAACACCGACCTGTTGAGATTTTCCATTCACAACTAAACGGGCCTTGTAGCGTTGTAAATTTCCATCAGCGTGGAACTTGTGGCGAAACAGCCACATGCAACGGATGACATGTGCATCCGGAGGGTGAACAACTAATTCCCATGTTTTATTATCCTGTAAAGCTTTGTATTCGGTGTTCATGGCATCAAGCCAATTAGGATCCGATTGAGCATCAATATGGGATTTTGGTAACGGAGAGATGGAAGGTGTAGAAGATGTATGTAAGGTGTAATGGTTGGTATTTTTAATGGTACCATCACGAGTTCTGGTGACCATTGGGTGTCTAAGTGGCGGTGGAAGGGGAGGTAAAGGTGTGGTAGTAGTTTGACTAGGAAATTGGTGAGGAAGGGGTGGTGGGGTTGAGTTGGACGGTTGACTCGTAGTGGGTGGGGGGTTGGGGATAGCGGGCTGAGGAGTAGGGCTGGTTGATGTGTGCAGGGTATTAGGCTGAGGAGTAGGGCTGGTTGATGTGTGCTGGGTATTATGCTGAGGGGTAGGGCTGGTGGATGTGTTCTGGTTATTAGGCTGGTAGGAGCATTGTGAGTGGTGATATGAGCTCGGGTAGGTTTGTTTCTTCGTTGATAAGTGACGGGAAACGTGAATTGAGGGGGTGGTGAGGGTGGCGTAGTAGGGACGAGTACGGTGTGGGTTGGTGCGGGTGGGGTTGTATGTGTGGGAGGATTAGGAGGGAAGGAGGACTGGTGATGTAGAAGTGGTGAGATATCGGTTTTGAGGAAGGAATGGTCAACAGGTGAGGAGGGAGATGTGGAGAATGGAAACACGGTCTCCGCAAAGGTAACATGCCGTGATAAGATGACCTTTCCAGTTAAAAGGTTTAGACACCGGTATCCCCGAAAGTTGGCGGGGTAACCGAGAAAGACACAAAGAGCGGAACGGTGGGTGAGTTTTTGGGGGCGAGTAGAGGATGTGTTGGGATAGCATGCACATCCGAAGACACGAAGATGGTTATAATCGGGTTGACGACCATAGAGGGAAGCCATAGGAGTGATAAACCGAAGTTTGGCAGATGGTAGTATGTTATGAAGATATGAGGCGGTATGAAGTTCCTCCACCCAAAAGTTGGATGGTAGGGAGGCGTGGGTTAAGAGACAAAACATGATTTCGTTTAGGCGACGAATCATGCGTTCGGACTTCCCATTTTGTTGGGAAGTATGTGGGCAGGAAAAGCGTAGGTGAAGACCATTTGCCGTGGCAAAGTTTCGGAAATTATTGTTTTCAAATTCACCCCCTAAGTCGCATTGAAACGACTTAATGTTAATATGAAACAGGGTTTTAATATATTTATAGAACTGAGTGAATCTGGAAATTGTTTCTGATTTATATTTTAATGGGAAAACCCAAGTAAAGTTCGTGTAATCATCAATCAATACCATATAATATTTATAACCAGATTTACTAAGAATAGGAGACGTCCACAAATCACAATGAACAATATCAAATGGTAATAAAGTAGATGAAGTAGAATTAGTAAATGGTAAACGTTTATGTTTTGACAATTGGCAAGAATGACAAACGAGCGATCGAGATCGCTTATTACACGAAATTAAATGACTGGAATGAAAAAAATCCATAATGTGATGTCCTGGATGACCAAGACGATCGTGCCAAAAGTCGGTTGATAAAGAAGAAGCAACAAAAGCAGAAAAGGAAGCATTGTTCTTGGTGAGAGGATAAAGTGGGCTTGAGCTATCATGCCTGGTCAGGATCTTCCCACTCTTGTAGTCCTTCACAGAAAAACCATACGGGTCAAATTCCACAGAGACATGATTATCTTTTGTGAATTGTTTAACGGAAGTAAGGTTTTTAACGATATGGGGTGAATAAAGGACATTTTTTAGGACAAGGTTTTTGGCAGGTGAGGTAATAGTGGTGTTAGCGGATCCATAAATTGGTACTCGATTACCATTCCCAACCTTAACAAATTTAACAGGACAATTATCATGGAAAAAAGAAATTTTACCTTGGTCCCCCGTGACATGATTGGTAGCTCCAGTGTCCATATCCCATGGATCATCCCAATCATCAGTTTCTTGGACATTTAGAACCTGAAAAGCATCCCCAAGAGCCTGATGGTCCAACGGATTTACTTCGGTCAAATGGGCTTGAGGAGTTTGGGCCGAAGAGGGCTGGGCTTGGTTGTTATGGTTCGGTCCATAGCCTTGTGGCCAAGGAGAGGCCCAACCTTGAAGTGTGGGGTATGGGCAGGGTGGTGGTGGGTACCACGGGGCTGGAGATTGGGCCATCCACCAGTTAGGCCATAGGCTTGTAGGACCAGTGGACCTACGACTCTTGTTGGAGTTATTGGGCCAATTATTGAGTTGATCAGTCCACGAACCAGACTGTTGTTGTGTTGCTGAACGGCTGCTGCTGTTGTTGATATTGCACTGCTGTTGTGGTTGACCAGAACTGCCACCACGACCCCTGTAAGAACCCCCACCGCCTCTGCCACCGCCCCTGTAGGAGCCCTCACCACCACGAGACTGTTGTCGACGATTAGGAGGCTGTTGTTGTCGGTTTTCATCGGTCATAACCATGACAGAAGTGGAGGCTGCAGAGGAGGCTAGAGAATCCCGAGCCTCTTGGCGCTGCTGGTCCGATTGAAGCAAGCTGATCGCTTCATCCCACGTGGGGATTTCTTTGTTGATGATGCTTGTTGTGGTGTCGAATTCAGACGGGAGGCCTCGAACAAGTTGAAGGATGAGGCGCTGATTTGAGACAGGTTGGTCAACATCAGCTAACTGATTAGCAATTTCCTTTAACCATTGGCAATAGGCATCCAGAGATGGCATGGATTTCAGAGTCAGGTTGATAAACTGATGTTCTAGGGTGGCTGCCCTAGACCCTTTGTTGTTGGTAAACAGACCTTTGATGCGTAACCAGGCCTCCAAAGCAGTAGATTCAGGTTCGAGGACCCGAACCAGAAGATCGTCAGATAGGGTTCCATATATCCATTGCAAAACAATGGCATCAATCTCCATCCATGACTCATAGTCAGGATCAGTTTTAGCAGGAACAGGGGTACCGTCTATGTGGTGTGTGACTTTGTAACCACGAGCATGGAGTTGAAAAAGCTTCACCCAAGACGAATAGGTGACCTTGGTACCATCCAGAACACGCACCTTGTTCTGGATATTTGTAACTGTGTAAACAGGATGGAGGGTAGGCTGTTTGGGGTTGGAAGATGAACCTGCATCAGTAGTCTTGACATCGCCCATGGCAGATGTGTGTGTGGAGAACAATGGGGATCAGAAAAAAAAATTGAAGAAGAAGGGTAGCAAGCCGTAGTCTGCAATGTGAAGGCTAGGGTTTAGAGCAATAATGCTCTGATACCATAAAGGTTACTGAATTCCTTACGCTTTATTGAATAATATCGAAAATATATATACAGAGTTTACAACTGAAATCTAGGAGCTAAATTAGGTAATAGATAAATACAAAAGATACAAACTAATAATCTCCTAATATAAAGTATATATCCTAATCTCTTAATAATAATAATAATATATTCGCTATTAATACCTACATGCTAAGATCCAACGGCTCGAGTTTAGTGTAACGGGTTGTCTCTAATCAACTTAGTGTGTTGGTTAGACATTAGATTGAGAGGACGTCAAAATGGCTCATTGCTAAGTGTTGATACAAATCATTTAATAAAATGATCATTACATCATAATTGTTAATGACTGTGAGCCAAATCAATTCAAAAAGTTGCCTTGTCGTTTAAATAAATTTGAACATACAAATTCCCTTTACAATTTAATTGGTGTTATTATTTTTATAATTAACTAGAATTTAATTGGCGTTGTTATTTTTATAATTAAAATGCAATTTTAATTGGCGTTATTTCCAACAAAATTTACGTCGAAACAGAAACCAATTGAAAACGCACATAAAAACAAATATGAAAACATATTATATTTGACCTAACTCATTACCGAGAAAAAAATTATATCAAAACGTAAACAAACTTTGATTATACCGAAATGTACTTAAAAATAAGCACGTAAGAAATTAGTGTTTTTTAAGTTAAAAAATGGTACTGCACGTTGAGGCAGCATCGAAACGTAATACAACTCAAATATATACCGCCTAGTGAAAACATATTATACTTAATCCGACTCATTTCCGAACAAAATTTATGTCAAAATGTAGACCAACTATATACGTACATAAAAATAAGGACGAAAATGTATTCTATTTGACCATTGTACACTAAAATAAGCACGTAAAACTGGGAAATGTCAAAATGATATTTATAAAGTTCTTAAAAGGCTGAGAGAGTGTAAGTGCCCGTGCTAACACAAAAAAAACAAAAAAAACCTAAACTACTGTAGCATGATGTGACGCTAGCTAGCTATAGTGATTTTATCACCCACGATTATTATATTAATCCGTGTTATGAAATCAATTGGAAATTGGAATAAGTGCCTACAAATCTTAACAAATTTATAATCCAAAAGTCATATATATATATAGGATAAGGATCATGTGAGAAATAGTATGCTAATTGAGAAACTTGAGAAGCATTCTGGACCACACATTTTCCCTAAGCAAAAAAAAAAAAAAAAAAAAGGTAAAAAAAATGCAATTTTTTTTTGGAAAAATCACAGCTTTTTCTTTAAGGTTTTAATTTTTTATTTTTATTTTTAAATTTTTTTTTTTAGATTTATACACATATGTATATTGTTAATCTTTTAACTATACATATATGTATATTGTCAATTATACATATATGTATATACATGTTTAAAATTGAAAAATAAGTGTTATTTAGGGTTTAGCATTAGTATTTAGGGTTTAGAATTAGGGTTTAGGGTTTAGCTTTATGGTTTAGGGTTTAGCTTTAGGGTTTAGCATTAGGGTTTAGCAATAGTATTTAGGGTTTAGCATTAGGGTTTAGCTTTTGGGTTTAGCATTAGGGTTTAGCTTTAACTTTTAAGTTTAGCTTTATCTTTAGGGTTTGCATTAGGGTTTAGCATTAAGGGTTTAGCTTTAGGGTCTAGTTTTAGCTTTAGGGTTTAGCATTAGGGTTTAGCATTAGGGTTTAGCATTAGGGTTTAGCTTTAGGGTTTAGAATTAGGGTTTAGCTTTAGGGTTTAGCTTTAGGGTTTAGCATTAGGGTTTAGCTTTAGGGTTTAGGGTTTAGCATTAAGGTTTAGATTTACTGTTTATGGTTTAAGGTTTAGGATTTATAACACCTATTTTTTCAATTTTAAACATGTATATACATATATGTATAATTGACAATATACATATATGTATAGATAAAAAATTAACAATATACACATGTGTATAAATCCAAATTTTTTTTTATAAAAAAAATAAAAAAAATTAATCCTTAAAGCAAAAGCTGCGATTTTTCCAAAAAAAAAAAAAAAATTGCATTTTTTACACCTTTTTTTTGCATTTTTTGTTTAGGGAAAATGTGTGGTCCAGATTGCTTCTCAAGTTTCTCAAATAGGGTGGACTTCTCTTAGGATCCCTACTCTATATATATGTATATATATATAGTGGAGAGTTCAAATGAGAAGAATTTTTATGTAAGAAGAAAAAAGAAGAAGTTTCAACCAATAAGAATGCTTCATTTTACTTCATTTAATATTTGTATTTAATTTTAATATAAGGGTATATTGGTAAACTTACATAAATCATTAATTTGTATTCTTCCCCTTTAATAACTAGCTAAATTAAATTTGTAACTCCTTTTCAAAATATATAATTTTTCCAAATTAAAAAAACAACTTAATTTAAAGTGTAGAATAAATTACTAGTTGTGTAGGATATATTTCGAGGTGTGTAGGATAAATTTCGACTGTGTAGGATAAAATTCTATAATGTGTAGGGTATATGTAGGAAAATTTTGATATGTGTAGGTTTTGTAGATTATATGTAGGATAATTAATGATTAGTTGACTAATTAATTAAAGAGAGAAAAATTAATGATATGAGTTATAAATGAAATAACATTTTACTAATATGCCCTTTCTTCTTTTTCTTCTCACATTAAATTTCTTCTCAAATGAACATTCCCCTATATATATATATATGTATATAGGGGACCGCCCCGTACGTTTATGAAAAAAAAAATTGGTCCACCTCGCCCCGTACGGTGTAGTTCTCACGGTTCTTACAACTGGAGGTGGTTTTCATTTTAGCGGCCCCCTATGTATATATATATGTGTGTGTGTGTGTATATATATGTATATATCCTTTTGGTTTGTAGGCACTTATTCCAGTTTCCAATTACCCTTTTGGTAAATAGTTTTTAGTAATCATGATTCAAACAATAACATAAAAGATGAACTCACGTCGGTCCTACGAAATACCACATTCATGTCCAACTTGTGATATCTCTTATCCTCTTTGCATTGTTGATTTGATCATCGGTTTTTCCTGCTAGATAATGTTTTATTTGTAACAAATGTAAATTGTTTTGCTGATAAGTTCACATTTTCAATATGAATATAGTTTCTTGCATTGTTATGTAATCATAGACACTTAATTGGACCTCCAAATTAGGTTCTATATATATGTTTTGGATCTTCATTCCAAAATTCCTATGATACAACAATTCTAACAACCTACAAATTGAGTTGTTATAATTATTGCTACCAAAATCCACATAGTCTACTTCAGGATGATAGTACCTACATGGACGGTTCCTCTGTTAGTTTCCTGATCCTACAAAAGAGAACAATGTTTGTTTTGTCAGGGAGAACCTTGGGGCTTTTGTTGTGACCAATTGCGGGCATGAGAATAATTATCTCTCTTTGAATGATGAAATGAAAGCCTTAAATGTTGAATAGGGGTCGTAGCTAGATGAAATGAATTCATCTCTCCACTATGCAGAGTCGCTTAAATACCTCTACTAGGGTCTGTCTAAATGGCATTTAATGTTCTTCATTATGCCCCCTTGTCATCAAGGGCTTAAACTGTTGTTTTGTTATAAATACAAGCAGGATGCCTGCGCGATGCAGTGGGAATGACAAATCGCATTGCGATACTCGTTTTTTGATAGTTTTTTAATCATATAATATTTATTGTAGCATCATTGTGATAGATATACACCAAAAACAAAGTAATCAGGTAATCCATTTCATTGTGTTGTTCATGATTCGGTCGATTAAGTTATTATCCTCAACCGAAGCCGAAACCAAAGTCATCGGTTAGTCTATTTTATTAACCAATCGGTGTTCGGCTAATCACTTAAGTCTATTCGGTTAGAGTGACTGTTTTTTGTTTGGTTCATTTAATTTCAATTAATGGCAAAAAACAAACTTGGACTAAAACTTTTGCTTAAAAATATATGAAGTTGATGTATAAATACATGAAATGAAAGTATAATTATATGAAATGGATATATAAAATATGAGATATATGAACCTAGTGTATAAAAGCTAGAAATATATGAAAATACCAATGATTCAGTTCGTTTCAGCTAATTTTGGTTAAACGAGTGTACAAAAAATTGATAATCGGTTTTTTTGTTAATTCGGTTTTCAGTTAATTTAGTTTTTGGTTGATTTCGGTTCGGTTTCGTCTGTTTTTGGTTTGGTTTAGGTTAACGATTTAGTTATTGCTCACCAATAACCGGTTTTGGATAATAACCGATAGGTGCACGCGCAATGCGGCGGGAAACACATACATTGCCACGGTGAGCATTGTTTGGTTGGTTAAATTATTATCCTCAACCGAAATCGAGGTCATCGATTAGTCTATTTATTAACCAATCCGTTTTCAGTTAATCGGTTTAGTTTATTCAATTAGATTGACAGTTTTTTTTTTTTTGATTCATTTAATTTCGGTTAATAGCCAAAACTAAACTTGGGCTAAAACTTTTGATTAGAAATACATGAAATTTAGGTTTAAATACATTACAAGGATGTATAGGTACATGAAATGGATGTATAAATACATAAAATAGGGGTATAAATATGAAATACATGAATTGAAGATATAAAAGCTAGAAATATATGAAAATATGAATTGTTCGGTTCAGTTAATTTTGGTTAAATGAAGGTACAAATAAATCAATAATCGTTTTTGGTTAATTCCGATTTCGGTTAATCAATTTCAGTTAATTCAATTTTTGGTTGATTTCAGTTCGGTTTCGGTTAACGATTCAATTATTACTCACCCTTAGACACTGTTAATCATGTAACATATCAAATTTTTATTAAAAAAACTATAGCAATACTATAGTTAAATTAAAGAGAATAAAATACTCCCTTATATGGTGTAACTTAAAAAAAAATATTAACGCACCAAAAAGTTATAAACGTCTAAAATCGTAGGGGGTTTAGTTTTTTATAAGAAAAAAAGTGTAACTAATGACTAATTAGCTATAATTTTGTGAAAGATGAGGGATTAAAGTTTAATCTAGATGAGAGGATTAAATTGACGGTATTTAGTCACTTGACAGTTGTAGCTATTAAACATTCTGGGATATTGACTAAGTACATTGGGCTTTAATCACTTGTATACTAAGGCATCATCTACTTGTACTCTTTTAATCCACACATCAATAATGACCAAGGCAACTACTGAAATGTCGACAAAATGAGTAGGTCGTCACAATACCTTTGGATTTATTTTAAACTTTATAGTTTATAAGATATGACAAGAATACGTGAAAGAATTATAAGTTTGTTGTGGAGGGGGGAAAGTGTAACTAATTACCGATACTTATATTAAAACTCAGGAACTTAAGTGTAATAAGATGAGATGCTAAAATATAATTATCGTTTAAAAGACTATGTAATACCCCTCCCTCATGCATTATAATATAGTATAGATACTATGTAATTTTTTTAGGGTAAATTACACAAATCAACCTTTATGTTATACCTAAACTGTACTTCATACCTTTCACTATTAAATCGGCCAAACTCAACCTTTGTGTTTATTTTTTTACATTCTATAACCTTTACAACTAATGTCGTCCAAAACCTCAGCTAAGTTACCTCACATGTTTTGCATATGAGGGTACTATGGTCTTTTACAACCTAAAGGTTGATTTGTGCAAAAATATTATTTATAACATAAAGGTTGATTTGTGCAAAAATATTATTATATATAGTAGAATATTTTTTTTTTTTTTTGCAAAAACATTATTATTTGTAAATAATCATATATTTATATACATAAACATATATAAAAAATTAGTTTTAAATTTATTTTATAAAAAACTGATTTTAAAAATATTATAAAGTAAATAATAATGAGTTAATGACAAGATAAATTACTTTTTATATAAGTATAAATAAAACATAAATTCTTTTAAATAAAGTTATTGTAATATCCGGAATATTTTTATAATTATAATGGACGTTTTAAAACTACTCAAACCAAAAAGTATTTTTTATGTATATGTAAGTATGTGTTTATAAAAGCAAAATATTAGATAAATTTATATCGATAAAAGAAACTAATAAATTAATTTGATGTTTAAAAAAATCATTAGTAAACTTCAGTATGTGTTTATAAACGATTTTTTTAAACGTCAAATTATTTTATTAGTTTCTTTTATCGATATAAATTTGTCTAATAATTTTATATAAACACATATTTACATATACATAAAAAATACTTTTTAGTTTGAGTAGTTTTAAAACGTCTGTTATAATTATATATATAATTATAAAAATATTACGGATATTACAATAACTTTATTTTAAAAGATTTTTTGTTTTATTTATACTTTATATAAAAAGTAATTTATCTTGTCATTATTATTTACTTTAAAAGAATATTAAACTCAGAACTTTAAAAAATAAATTTAAAACATAATTTTTTATATATGTTTATATATATAAATATATGATTATTAACAAATAATAATGTGTTTACAAAAAATAATATTCTACTATATATATAATAATATTTTTACACAATTTAACCCTTATGTTAGTTATAATTATATTTTTGCATACATCAACCTTTATGTTACAAAAGACCATAGTACCCTCAAATGCAAAGCTTGTGGGGTAACTTAACTGAGTTTTTGAACGACATTAGTTGTAAAGGTTATAGAATGTAACAAAACATGAACCTAAAGGTTGGGTTTGGACGATTTCATAGTGAAATATATGAAGTGCAGTTTAGGTATAACATAAAGGTTGATTTGTGCAATTTACCATTTTTTTTAATTTCTCATAAATTTAAAAGGTTCAACTTATCATTACAAAAACGTACACGTTCATGACATAAGAAAGGTTTTCACTTCTAAAATCCTATAGCATATGGTGTCAATAGGAAAGTTGATTAATTGAATCATAATTAACAAAACCAATAAAGTCGAACCCGAAAACAAAAGAACAACCGCTGGTTTGGTTTTAGGTTTATATTTGTTAACCAACTTTTTTGGTTTAGTTTCAGTTACACATATCCACAAAACCTATTTAATCAAACCAAATCGATCAGTCATACTTTGTGAGATCTCAATAGATAAAGCTTATATCAAATCAAATTGTTTGTCAAATCAAGATTAAGAAGAAAAATTTATGAGAGTGAGTTCCTAGGGAGGGATATGGTAAAAATACTAAAAAGGAAGTCTTGAGGGAAAGACACGTGTTTTAGAGTTTTATGTTGGACCGACTGGTGTAATTTCGCTTTGTAGTGTTGTTGCTTGTTTTGGCCCTAGCGGTTTGCTAGGTGTCGTTGTTTTGATTGAAATTCATAGTTCAAAAAAAGTTAGATTAAGCAAATCATAATCGAAAAAACCAACAAGACCGAACTGAAGAACCAACGCATCAATTTAACCAATAGTTATGTACTTCAGTTCTAAGTTACACACCAATTTAACCAAGGCGGTGACGGGTTGTGGGTGGAGGCGGTGATGGCGTCGGTGATGGATAGTGGTGGTGGGTGGTGGCGAAGGTGGTGGATTGTGGTGTTGTTGACGAATGGTGTAAGAGGGGATAGAATGAAAAAAAAATAGGGGTGGATGGAATGCTTTTGAGGGAATGAAATGACTTATGGAATAAGTGATTCCATTCCGTTAACTAACCAAACACCATTTTTTTCGTTCCCTCGTAACGATTCATTCCATTCCGCATCTCATACCAAACACTAGTTAAAAGTTTGTATTAAATCAAATTATTGGTCAAATCAAGATTAAGAAGAATATTTGCGGTAGTGAGTTCCTTCTCAAATTTAATATATTATCATTACCTTTTGGCTTACTTGATTATTTTTAATAATTTTCTATATATACGTTTTAACCTTTTTAGCAAGTCTAAAGTAGACATCTCACTTTTTTTGTGTTATAAATTTACTATCTATGTATTTTCTTTTCTTTCTTATACTTTCTAATACTTTAAAAAACTTCAATTTATTATTGCATAAGTGTAAACATTCATAACAAACTTCTAAAATCCCACATCATATTGGGTGTCAACATAAAAGCAGATTAACCGAACCATAAACATAAAAACCAACAAAGCCAAACCGAAAAATCAAAGTACCATCTTAATCGATGGTTCTATCCTAGATTCTTTTGTTAACCGACTTTCCATGTCAGTTTTAGTTACACATATCCACAAAACCGATTTAACCGAGCCAAATCAAAGTGAAATCCAAATACATCAAATTGTTGGTCAAATTAAGATTTAGGAGAAAAAAAAATATGCAATAGATTTTAAAATTTTAAAAATCAAATATATAAACAGAATATAAATCAAATAAAAATTTTCCCGCAACGGTTCACAACGACCACCATTCTTTCAAACTTGAACACGCGTATTCCACCCCTCATTTTGATTCTTTTTTACAAACCCTAATCTTCTTCGACGAAGCTTCGTTTTTACAAACCCTAATCTTCTTCAACGAAGCTTCGTTCTCGCTTTAATTCTTCTAATAAAAGGTAATTAGGTTTCAATCAACCACAATGTCTTCTTACTTGTTAGTTTTCAATTAATCAGTGTTTTAACTTGCTTCAGTTATGATCGATCAATATATTGATACAATAGTTGAATGATTTGAAGAAATCGTAAGTTTATTTTCGATTATTTCTGTACTTTGAAAGTGTTACGGATTAGTTTTAAGTTTTTAACATATTGTTTACTGTAAGTTTGGTTTAATGATGATTACTGTAAGGCAGTTAGGGTTATCTATGTGTTTTCAATGTTATGTTATGGATGTGTGTTTATTTGATCAGATTGTATGAAATCAGTGTTGTAACTTGCTTCGGTTGTGATCGATCAATACTGATGTTATAGTTGAATGATTTGAAGAATCGAAGGTTTATTTTCGGTTATTTTTGTAGTTTTATATTGTTACGAGTTTCTGTTAGTTACTGTTAGGGTTTATCTGTGTGTTTTCTTGTTGTGTGTGATGTTGAACGGTGAAATAATGCTTTTAGTGTTCTGTTATGGATGTGTAATTCTTTTTAGTGTTAAATGTGATTTGATCAGATTGTATGACATCGGTGTTTTGACTTGCTTCGGTTGTGATGGATCAATACTGATATTATAGTTGAATGATTTGAAGAATTGTAGGTTTATTTTCGGTTATTTTTGTACTTTTATAGTGTTATGAGTTTGTTCTTACAAATCGTTTAGTGTAAATTTGCTTTAATGATGATGACTGTAAAGCGGTTAAGGTTATCTGTGTGTGATTTTAAATTGGTGAAATAATGCTTTTAGTGTTATGTTATGCATGTTTGTTTGTTTTTTGTATTGTATGTAATATGATCAGATTGTATGAAATCGGTGTTTTGACTTGCTTCGGTTGTGATCGATCAATACTAATATTATAGTTGAATGGTTTGAAGAATCCTAAGTTTATTTTCGATTATTTTTGTACTTTGATAGTGTTACGAGTTTATTTTAACATATCGTTTGCTGTAAATCTGCTTTAATGATGATCACTGTTAGGCAGTTAGGGTTATGTGTGTGTTTTGTTGTGTGTGATGTTGAATTGGTGAAATAATGCTTTAAGTGTTATGTTATGGATGTGTGTTTGTTTTTAGTGTTATGTGTGATTTGATCGGATTGTATGAGATCAGTGTTTTGACTTGCTTCGGTTGTGATCGATTAATACTGATATTATTGTTGAATGATTTAAAGAATCGTAGGTTTATTTTTGCTTGTTTTGGTACTTTTGTAGTGTTACGAGTTTCTTCTAATCACTGTTAGGGTTTATGTGTGTGTTTTCGTTGATGGTTTGAGTAGACTTGCTTTATTGAACTTCTATGTTGAGAGGATGAAGAATTATAAATTGTATTATAAAATATCGTGTGTGATTTTGAATTGGTGAAATGATATTTTCAGTGTGCTGTTATGGATGTGTATTTGTTTTTAGTATTATATGTAATTTGATGATTTGATCTGATTGTATGAAATTAGGTAAGAGCAATATGGAGATCTCAGACGATGAAAATGACGGTAGCTTGCCGTTAGATTTTGATATGAATGAATCTATTCATGAAGGTACCTCTTGATTTTAATATATATTGATCTTGGTCAAATTGTGCACGAATAGATATATATTCTTTCATTTGTAGAATCTTTGATAAGTTATTGACATATTTAACGATTGGAGGGATGATTCTGTTGAACGCATTAATGTAGGTCTTGACAATGCTAAGGTTGACGAGCCAGAGAGAACGGAAATCAATGAAGAAACTTTTAGAGGGAGGGACATGTTACAGTTATTTGAAAACAAGGTCGAACTTGTTCGTGACTATCTTGATAAAGAAGATGCTTTGAAAAACAAACAAGAAGATACAAAACCGACATTAATCTGGAAAGTATGGGAAGACGAGAATGAGAAATGGCTTGACCATCATAGGCCAGAGAATATTAATTCGGAACATTCGGATGAGACAGCTGATCCATCACCAGATTTTGTTATGACGCTTTTACGGTACCAAAAAGAATGGTTAGCATGGGGATTAAAGCAAGAAGAATCTGCTTCACGAGGTGGAATTCTTGCCGATGAAATGGGAATGGGGAAGACCGTGCAAGCTATCGCTCTTGTACTCGCTAAACGAGCACTTTGTCGTGAACTTGATGAACCTCGTGTCAAGACAACCCTTGTGATATGCCCATTGATAGCTGTCATGCAATGGGTTGATGAGATTGATCGATGCACTACAAAAGGAAGCAACAAAGTACTGGCGTATCATGGGCCCCACAGGGGGAAAACGCTTTTTGAATTCTCTGCGTATGATTTTGTCATAACTACCTATTCTATTGTGGAGAGTGAATATCGGAAAAATTTCATGCCACCAAAGGAAAGTTGTGAGAAGTGCGGGAAAAAGTTTTACGCAAACTCACTAAAAGTTCACGTTGCACGTTTTTGTAACGGTATTAAAACTGTGAAGCAATCAAAACAGTGCAAAACTGCTAAAGTGGATGATAAGAACAATAAAAAGGGTTTGAGTACTTTTTTGCATTCTGTAAAATGGACTCGCATAATTTTGGATGAGGTATGTTATCTTTAACGGTCTATTGCTTTACAGATCATCTTATTGTTCTGTTTTTTTTCGTATATAATCTGTTCAAACATTTATGCAGGCTCATTACATAAAAGATAAATATGGTAGTACTGCACGTGCTGTTTTTGCTTTAGAATCTTCCTATAGATGGGCTTTGAGTGGGACCCCTTTCCAGAATCATGTTGGAGAACTCTACTCACTCGTAAGTTTTCTTCATGTTAACTTACTGTTACTGTTACAGTTTGCTATTCTCCATTTCTGAATTATATTATTTGTTTCTTTTTTTAAGGTTCACTTCTTACAAATAACTCCTTATTCTTATCACTTCTGTCGCGACTGTGATTGTAAAGTTCTTGAATATACGTAAGGTTCTTTTAATTTTCTTTTCCATATCTATATGTCGAAGATATCAATTCTTTATTTGTTGGATTGTAGTAAAGATTTTTCATGTCCACACTGTCCTCATTCATCAAATAGACACTTCAGTTGGTGGAACAAAGTGAGTTATACTTTATTACTTTGCATGTTCTTGTGCTTTGTGATTACCAATTGTTTGGGGTTTAAAGTGTTTTTTAACTTTTATTCCGATCAGTATATCGCTCTTCCCATTGCACGTAATGATGGTAGTGGAAGAGTTAGAGGTACGCATTTGCTAAAAGATAAGGTTTTGAAATGCATAATGTTAAGGCGTACTAAGAAGGGCCGAGCAGCTGATCTTACACTCCCCCCTAGAATAGTAAGTTTTGATGTTATATTACTTGATTTAAAATAAAACCATGTTTTGATACCCTTTAATTGTTGTATTTTGGATGTCATATTCATAGATTTCCGTGAGGCGTGACTATCTTGATAGTACAGAGAAGGACTATTATACGTCACTCAAGAAGGATAGTCAGGGGCAAGTTAATAGGTAACTCCCTTTATTTAATATGTATTGAATACAGTCCATATTGAGAATATATTAGAGTTTCTTTTCATCAAAGTTGTTTCTGAAATGATTTACTGTTTGCAGATATGTTGAAGAGGGGACATTGATGAGCAACTATGGACATATCTTTAGCCTCCTAACACGCCTGCGACAGGTGATCAGTTACTCGTTTATTTAGATTAATGATAATGTAAAGAACACCATGTCCCACATCTTACCTTTTTGCTTCTAATTTAGGAACTTTTGCGATTTTCGTCCTTGACGTTTGGCCACTTTTGCGACTTTCGTCCAAAGGTTTGTTTTTCTGCATTTGGATTCAAAAGGTTTGAAATCTTGCCATTTTTATCCAACGCGTTAACTCTATCCATTCTTCTCCGTTAAATGAGGGGCATTTCCGTCTTTTTAGACATTTTTTTATTAAAAAACACTGTAAGAAATGAAGATCCACCTCTGTTGACTTTCTCCCCACCCAAATCCTTTGATCATCACAATAAATGTCTAAAAAGACGAAAATACCCCAAACATAACGTAAAAAATGGATGGAGTTAACGAGTTGGATGAAGATGGCAAGATTTCAAACCTTTTGGATCCAGATGCGGAAAAAAAAACCTTTGGATGAAAGTCGCAAAAGTAGCCAAACCTCAGAGGGACGAAAATGGCATTTTATTCTTTTTTTGGCTTATATACCAACTTTGAGAGCTTATATGCACTACTATTGTGAATTAGTAATATGACCGAATTTAACCATCATTAACACTGCAGGCTGCTGATCATCCTTATCTTGTGATGTACTCCAAATATGCTGTTGGAAGGACAAGCAACAGCAAATATAGTGATGAACGATTTTGCGATTTATGTCATGACGCAGCAGAAGACCCTGTGGTACTATATTCACACTAGTAGTTCTTCTTGATTTCACTTTAAAAGTATAATAAATAAATAAATAAATATTGGTCAAAACTTTCCAGGTCACATCATGTGAGCATCTCTTCTGTAAGTCATGCCTGACTGAATTTTCCGCTAGCTTTGGTCAACCTGCATGCCCTTCGTGTTCAAAACCACTCACGATTGACTTTAGTGAAAGTCATAATGATCAAGAAATTCAGAAGGCTAAATCAAGTTTGAAAGGATTTAAACCATCTAGTATTCTAAACCGAATCCGTCTTGAGAATTTCCAGACAAGCACAAAAATCGACGCTTTGGTATGCTGTTCTTATTTTATCATATTTGTTCGAGTAAAATGCCATTTTCGTCCCTGAGGTTTGGCCAGTTTTGCAACTTTTGTCCAAAGGTTTGTTCGAGTAAAAGGACCGAATTGCCCTTTAAGTTAACAAAAAAGACGGAAATACCCCTGACTTAACGGAGAAAAATGGATGGAGTTAACGAGCTGGATGAAAATGGCAAGATTTCAAACCTTTTGGATCCAGATGCGGAAAACAAACCTTTGAACGAAAGTCGCAAAACTGGCCAAACTCAGGGACGAAAATGGCATTTTACTTATTGGTTCTCTTTTCTTTATTTTTGTTAATCGATAGAGGTGTCCTTTTTGACCTATTTATTTATGCATGGAACTGGTAAAATAAATTTCATTATTAAAAAAAACATGTTAAATGAGCTGAAACTCGCATACTCGGTTAAACTCCTAAATCATTTTATTCAAAATATTAGGTTATTAGTGTAAGATTCTATGATTCTATTTTATTCAAAGCACACTAATTATTATTAAAAATCAAGAACAAAAAGTGGTTTGGGTCAAGTCAACCAAACCCGACACGTACAAGGTTACTATTTTAGACCCGTTTTTCAACCTGACTGACCAGCCCGTTAACTTTCAGAAGGAAGAAATCAGATGTATGTTTGAAAGAGACGGTTCTGCTAAAGGAATTGTATTCAGCCAGTTCACAACATTTCTTGATCTAATACACTATTCTTTGCAGAAGGTAAAAAACTACAACTTATTATGTGACAATGCTTTTAATTATATGGATTTAAAATACATGATTACCTTTTCAATCGCTATTATAGTATCTTAAAACAGAAAATACTGCATATTTGTAGGCATGTAAACGAACCAAAACGTTCATGAACTGTTCGGAACTTGTTCGGCGAGAAGTTCGTTTATTTAAATAAACGAACGAACATGAACATACGTTTTGTTCGTTCATTTATGTTCTTTATTTACATTTGTTTATGTGCGTTCGTTTATGTTTGTTCGTTTCGATTTAAATACATAAGTAGTCATGTTTATATAAATATAAATATAAATATAAATATCAAATATAAAGGAACATTCTAACTACATATATAAATATAACTAATTGGGCTTTCTAGTATAAAAATGGGTTTCTAATGGAATTTATCGTAATTGATCACTAAATTATATATTAAAAAATTACTTTATGTTTAGTCAATTATGTTCATTTATATTTGTTAAATTATCTTTATTTTTTTTGTTTACTATTTGTTAAATTATGTTCATTTAAGTTTGTATTTGTTCGTTTACGTTCATGAATTGTTCATTTAGGTTTTAAACGAACTAACAAAAACGAACACGAACATGCCCATTTTCTTAACAAACGAACATGAACCAAAAAATGTTTTCGGTTATATGTTTTGTTCGTGTTTGGTCAAAGTTAAATGAACAAACACGAACATGCCTTTGTTCGCATGGGCGGATCTTAATAGGGTTGTGGCAGGGCCACGGCCCGTGCAAGTTTTTCGGCCGTAGTGCTAATTTTCCGCATTTCGATCGAAAATTTTTATATATACTATGTTTGGCCCGGGCTTGCCCGGGCTTTTTTTAGTGCCCGTGTCTTTCGGCCCTGGCACGTTCAACGGGCAAGATCCGCCACTGTTTGTTCGTGTTGGTTTGGTTCATTTACAGGCCTACATATTTGACACTTAAAAGTCAAAGGTTGACTTTTTTTTTTGTATGTTGTGATTTGCAGAGTGGTGTGAAATGTGTTCAGTTAGATGGATCCATGACTATGGATGCAAGAGAAGTTGCGATTACGAGATTTATCAATGACGGAGACTGCAGAATCTTCTTGATGAGCTTGAAAGCAGGTGGCGTTGCTCTAAATCTCACAGTTGCCTCACATGTAAGACTTAAAGTCATCATCTTCCATGTTCTTTTAACCGTCAACCATTTGACTCAAGTTTCTTAAACCCTTAGGTATTCTTGATGGACCCGTGGTGGAACCCCGCTGTGGAGCAGCAAGCCCAGGATCGAGTCTATCGTATCGGTCAATACAAACCAATCAGGTTGGTTTAATGGTTTCATACTTCATTTATTTTCGTATAGATGACAAAACGGGTCGCGTCAGGTAAAAGGTCAAAGTGTGAGATTGTATTGCATAATGCAGGGTTGTGAAGTTTGTAATGGAAGACACAATTGAGAAGGATATTCTAGAAACGCAGGAGAAGAGGAAATTGGGGTTTGAGGGGTAAACTTGTCATTATTTTTCTTCACTTTACTTGCATTATTGTATATACTTGCAGTTTATATGGTTTTGGTTTGCAGGACAGTTGGTGGCCGTAATGAAGCTCTGGAAAAGCTAAGCCATAATGACTTGATGCAACTTTTTTTGCATGTATAGGGAGGTATAAATAGTTTGTCTTCTTAACATGTATATTGTTCATGTTAAAGTGTATTTTCGGTATTTGATATAACAACGTATTACCCGAAATCACATATTGCTCTTCGAACTTTTGTGTGGTTATAGGTAAACAGGCATATTGCTCTTTAGATTCTTTCTTAGCATGCGGCCCGGTTTCTGTTGGTTTTAAACTTTTAATTCTTAGAACGCGACATTCTTTGTGAAACTCCATGACACAGTTGTTAGTTTTCATCATCTGGTTCTAGTGATCATCTTGATGCAATATTTTTGTATGTCTTACTAAGATTCTAAGCTACTTTTAAAATGGTTATTGTCTATAGAACAGAGATATCAAGTTGTGTTGACTGGTCTAAAACTTTTATAAACATCAAGTGCATCATATATAAGTACAAAGGCTACATTACTCTAATAATAGTATACTAGGTGTAGTACCCGTGTAACCACACGGGTAGGTTTAGTAATGATCGAAATCAAATACTAAAAAACAGATTATAATATATCATTTAAATTTTGGTCTTTATTTCTATATCTTTATAAAGTAATGTTGAAGACAGTATGTGTGACCACACGGGTAGTTTTAATAACCATCGAAATAGATTATAATATATCATTTAAATTGTTTGTATTTAGTTCATGTTTGATATAGAAATTAGCTAACTAACTCAAAATTTCTTGTCTAAACTGAAAGCATGACCTAATTTTATATTGTCTAATAATTAAAGCCTGACCTAATTCAAATAACCAAATGTTATTAAACAGTTCAATAAAGCCCCTTATATTTGATCCAATTAAGCTTACTAATGGATTAGATTTTGTAGGCCCGTTAAAACCCTTCTATCAAATATGGATTAGATTTGTTAAAGACATGTATGAAATGTCCTTAATACCCTTATCCCTTAATATCCCTTAATATTCCTTAATACCCTTATCCCTTAATACCCGTAACATAGGCAGATTTACATCAGATTCTAATATATCATTTAAAATATTGGTCTTTAGTTCTATTTATACTATATTAGACCATGTTTTATAGATAAGTATTATTTTAGTTTAATCTTTTCTAATTAATTTATATATAATCCTCCTACTAAATATTATTTAGTTTAATTTCTTATGGATAATTATTTTTTAGTTTAATCTCCTTGTCATCATCACACTTCTCCAAAAATGCAACTTGACTGTTATAAGTTGTATGAAATGACTAACATCATCACCGATCATTATCATCATCACACTTCTCCAAAAATCTCCAAATATCTCTCTCAACTCTCAACAGTCAACACAGATCTTCATCATCTTCATCCAGCTTCATCATCTTCATCCATCTTCATCTTGAAAACAGAGGTTTGAATCATCATCTTATCTATATATATTTTTGATATTTGTGATGTTTTTTGTAAAAAACAGAGGGTTGATTTGGGTATTTTGTTTCAGTTTTTGATAATGATAATCTGAATGCCGCATGATGATGATGATGATGATAATCAGTTTTTTGTGAATGTTTTTTTTGAAAAAACAGAGGGTTGATTTGGGTATTTAGGTTTCAGTTTTTGATAATGATAATCTGAATGCCGCATGATGATGATGATGATAATCAGTTATTTGTGAATCAGTTTTTGATAATCAGTTTTTTATAATCAGTTCTTTGATAATCAGTTTTTATAATCAGTTCTTTGATAATCTGAATGCCGTATGATGATGATAATCACTTATTTGTGAATGGGTTGATTTGGGTATTTTGCTTTCAGTTTTTCAGGTTTGTTTGTTCTGTTTTTGTTCTGTTTTGGTTCTGTTTTGTTCTGTTTTGTTCTGTTTGTTTGTTTTGTTTTTGTTCTGCTTTGTTATGTTTGTTTGTTTTGTTTGTTTTGCTTTGAAAAAACAGAGGGTTGATTTGTTTTGCTTTGTTCAGGTTTGTTTGTGATGTTTTTTGTACAGAATGGCTGTGGATGTAAAGATACGCAAAACACCAACTACGAAGGCGAGAACACTTGACAACTTCCTAGAAGATAGTACGGTGCACATAAGGAAGTGATTGATCAAAAGGATCAATTGCATATGAATGAATACAACCCCAGTGGCAGATATGTAATTAGCGAGCTCTGGAATTTCAAGGAAAATCTAAGAGCTACACTGGCGTTATATTCATTCATATGAATGAATATAACCCAAGTGGCAGATATGTAATTAGCTACACTGGGGTTATATTCATTCATATCTGCTACATTCCGAAGTGCACCGTCAGTAAAGATCCACAATTGCTTGTGGTGGTATGACGTTTTGTCTCTGTATTGTATGTTACAGTCTTTTGTTATCTAGTCTGTAAGCTCCGTCAAGTCTACGAAGTTGGTATGACGTTTTGTCTCTGTATTGTATGTATTAAAACTTTACATTTAATATCCAATTTAGGCTTTAATAATTTGTTATAATTTGTTATAAAAAATATTAACAATGCCAATACAACTTTCATCAACAACTCTCCTTAAATATCAGGTTATGTGAATGATATGAGAGAACCAACTGGATCAACTTTTTCTGTAATAAGCAACTCTTCTGGAAGATGTCCTCCTTTCATCAGTTACAATAGATAAATCAACATTCAATGAATGATTAATAGTTATAAGAAAACTCTATAGAGAATACAGTTTGTAATATTTGTTAATGGGCTGCTCTCAATGTTATGATTTGACGATTCAAGTTGTGTGACCATTGAAGATACAAACAATGATAGATTGGTGAATTATACTTAGTGTTGTTAAAAAACTGTTTTGAAAACACTTTTGGCTTAAAACATTGGTTTCAAACACTGTCCTTAAATCAACAGTAGTTTCAAACAGTGTTAACCCAAAAATGGTTTCAAAACATATCATTAACAACACTATTTTAACCGAACAGTGACAAACTAAACTACTGCTTCTTCCTTCCATTGTTGCATGTCAAGCACTGATGTTTGACATTCAGTGGTTTCCTCAAAGTTGATCAGTCCTTGAGTGGGCACTACTTTAATCAACAGCAGTACTTATATAGCATCAGTAGATTGAACCAGCAGTGTTTAATCCTTAACAGTCTTCAGGGCTTCATCAGCAGTTTGAAGGACAACAACTGTTGTATAGAGACAGTGGATAGAGGACATCAGATGTTATAAACACTTTCAAGGGGAAAGCCTGGTGTAAACTACTGCTTATGATGAATGATTAATAGTAATAAGAAAACTCTATACACCATACACTTACTGAATTTAGGCACAAGTTATCAAATCCACCAGAGAAGGTTTCCACGACAGCGCCAAAAAATATCATTAACAACACTATTTTAGCCGAACAGTGGTTTCAAACACTGCTAACCTTAACCACTGATTCTATACAATATAAGTGACAAACTAAACTACTGCTTCTTCCTTCCATTGTTGCATGTCAAGCACTGATGTTTGACATTCAGTGGTTTCCTCAAAGTTGATCAGTCCTTGAGTGGGCACTACTTTAATCAACAGCAGTACTTAGATAGTATCAGTAGATTGAACCAGCAGTGTTTAATCCTTAACAGTCTTCAGGGCTTCATCAGCAGTTTGAAGGACATCAACTGTTGTATAGAGACAGTGGATAGAGGACATCAAATGTTATAAACACTTTCAAGGGGAAAGCCTGGTGTAAACTACTGCTTATGATGAATGATTAATAGTAATAAGAAAACTCTATACACCATACAGTTACTGAATTTAGGCACAAGTTATCAAATCCACCTGAGAAGGTTTCCACGACAGCGCCAAAAAATATCATTAACAACACTATTTTAACCGAACAGTGGTTTCAAACACTGCTAACCTTAACCACTGATTCTATACAATATAAGTGACAAACTAAACTACTGCTTCTCCTTCCATTGTTGCATGTCAAGCACTGATGTTTGACACCTAGTGGTTTCTTCAAAGTTGATCAGTCCTTAAGTGGGCAGTACTTTAATCAACAGCAGTACTTAGATAGCATTAGTAGATTGAACCACCAGTGTTTAATCCTTAACAGTCTTCAGGACTTCATCAGCAGTTTGAAGGACATCAACTGTTGTATAGAGACAGTGGATAGAGGACATCAGATGTTATAAACACTTTCAAGGGGAAAGCCTGGTGTAAACTACTGCTTATGATAAATCCACTGTTGTGAACCAGTTTTGGCTTTAATTATCTGTTCCTCTGGTAGGGTTCAATCCCAATACTCTTTAGATTATTTTTCAGTACTGTAAAACTTATCAAAGTTTGAATTTTCTTCATTCATTCAATAATAAACCATAGTATTACAAAATTATGATTTTGAAAAATAATAAAAATTAAAAATTAAACATTACAATTAACACTTCCTAGAATATCTCGTTCTCTCGCCTTCTTCCATCCAATTTCATTTTTTGTTTTAATTTGCAGATCAGCTAGCATATCACAGGTCTTCTGATCCTGTTTCAGCAAATTTGTGATAAACTCTTCCGCTTTTCTTTAAATTCTGTTGGAGTAGAAGAGGCAACTTCATCCAGCAGTGCAATGCTACTCCAGGTTTGCTTATAATATTTATCACTAACCATGCCAACTTTTTTGTTGAGTTCTTCAGCGTTTCTCTGTTCTTGGAGTGACCATGTTGAAAATTCGATTTTAAGATCAGTAGTATCCGACCAGTGGTAGAAGGTTTTCCTTGCCATTTAGGAAGAATGTGAGTGTTTTTGGACGGTTTGCTTTAGGATGAACGTTTTTTTTAAATTGAAGTGTTGATGTTTTCAAGTAAACTAATAATGATCCTTTATATTGTTTAAAATGTTTGATAGGATAACTGAAGAGACGTCTCCTAATTATGATAACCTTTTTTTGAAGGTTTCAATTTTGTTCTTTGGTTTTCTAGATATTTAATTTTACTTGTTTTCCCATGAAAACTCATTTTTCAAAGGTTTTGCATTAAAATGTTTGATAGGGTGACTGAACAGGCATCTCCCATATACACGTTTTTTACTGTTAAATCATTAAATGTACATGGTTTTTAAGTATAAATTTTTATTTAATGATTGCATTTAAATCTGACATTTGGCCTGTTTACATATATTCTATATAATAGCATTGCTAATAAAAAGTTTTTTCATCAAAACAGATTCATTCAGTGAAACAGAAGAGCAACTATTATTATTTTGCCTTAATTCTTATAAATATACTAAAATGGAGTCATATACTTCTGCAAAATCTGACGATTTCAAGCAACGTTTTATTAAACAAATCGAAGACCAAGTTTTGGCTGATAGGTATACTCTTCAAGAGTTGAAGAGGTGTTTTAACGATCTGGAAGTTGGTCTGCTGACAAGAGACCAGATTTCGAGGGACTTGAGGGCGATGCCGACTACTTCCGTTCGTGACCTGTGTGTTGCGAGTAATATAGAATGTGGAGAAAGAGACCTGGAGTTCATGAGAAAGATCAATGAGATACATCGAGAGGTTCAGCGCTCCATGGAGTTGAAGTTAAAGTTTCTTGATTGTTGTTATTAGAGTTAGACGTGTCTGATTAGTTTTCTTTTTTGTATGTAATTGCTACTTTCTTAATACTTCATATTTTAATCGTATTAATTTGTCAGCAGTTTTTACATTCCACTGCTTCATTCCAAGCAGGGCTTTGCTCTTTAGCAGCACTTGAGTTAGGACAGTAGATTAAGTAGCAGCACCTTGTCTTCAGCAGTTGTTGTACACAAGCAGTACTTAATGTCTTCAGCAGTTGTTGCCATCAGATGTTATAACCACTTTCAAGGGGATAGTCTAATGCAAACAGCTGCTTATGATGAATCCACTGATGTGAACCAGTTTTGGCTCTTATTATCTGTTCCTCTGATAGGGTTCAATCCCAACAAAAGAGGCGTGTACAAAAGAGGCGCATCAAATTCAGATTATAATATATCATTTAAATTGTGGTCTTTAGTTCTATATCTTTATAAAATAATGTTAAATATAGCATGTATTAGTATTATAATAACCATAATGATAAAAGTTTTTGTCTATGTAAACTATCACGTGAACAAATATTTGATGAATTGACATTCGCACAAACTTTCATTAAAAGCAGTCTTATTTGGCCCAAACAAAACTTGTTCTTAGTTAAGTGTAACAAACGGATTTTCTTTAGTGGATAAGATCAAAATACATCTAACATTCTATAAAAAACATCATTAACAACACTATCTCGATGGTTAATAAAAATATTATGATATTAAAAAATAAGATGGTGGTACCTCTTCTTCTAATTTGAAAACTTTAATATTGAAATGCTGATGAAATTGTTCTTTTGCATAATTAATATAAAACTGCTATATTAGCCATAACATAAGAGCAAATACACCCCAAATAGAACAAAAGCAACAAACAAACTACACAGAAGCCTATACAAAATCCAAGTTTTACAAAATTGTTCCAGCTATCTAAGGTGAGATCCGTAATTTTTCTCCTTTTAACCATCCACCGGTATGATTTCATTCTGCCTTTATACTTTCCAGGAGATGTGTTGATGTATCCATATACTTTAGTTCAAAAACCCTCTCGTCTCGGTTCTTCCAATAAAGCTCTAAAAACATTTCATAAATTCAGCCAATTTCACTACATACAAATAGAAAAAAACGTAAATGGAAAGAACTACATTGATATGAAACCACCAAATCACAAAACCACTTTATTACCCTTCGCTTCCACACTTTCAACACATCCAAACACTTTCAACACACATCTAAACAGTGGTTTCAACCACTGTTTTAACCCAACAATGGTTTCAAACCTCCGTTTTAACCGAACAGTAGTTTCAAGCAGTGGTTTGAACAAATATTATTTCAATTTTTAAACTCAACTAAAACAAATTAATAACGTTAAAAATTACGATCATTAATATACCTTCATGATGATAGCATACGCATGATTTTTCTTTGCGTTGTGGCATTCATCAAATATTAACACATTGATAATATCCAACGTTAAGAATCTATGCCTCAATGCATTCCTTAAAATGTCAGGGGTCATGACCAATAGCTGTAAGAATGATGTATAACATATACGCGTGTTCAGTTTAAATTGAAAAATAAAAACTACATGATACAACAAAGGTAAAGAGTAACACAATAAAAGTTTATTACTCAATACTGCATTTGTCTGCCTCAGGGGTACTTTACGTATTTGATCATTAGTCAAAATTCTGATGAGATTGTATGCGGTCAACAAAAAAGTCAAATGTTGACTTGTCATACCTGATTCTGATATCGTTGTTTCTTCCAATCAGCAGCATTCCAAAAATCAACACCTTTTTCACCCCAATACTCCTCCACTTTCAAATCAAGGTGCTTTCTCACATACTCCGCTTGCTAATAAGACAGACAAAGCTTCCATTAGTATGCTTTAACCACATGTTGAAAACATGTTCAAGAAACAACTAAGTCAACCGACATACCTGTTTGACCAATACAACAGTGGGTACCAACTACCAAGAACACAGCAATACACGGGGAGGGTTTTTTCAGCAGATAAGCGTAGTGACATAAAAGCATAATCGCGATCAACGTCTTGCCTGATCCCGTCTCCAAGAACACTATAGTGTTCTCCTTAATTGCCTGAGCTAATGCTTCTATTTGATAACTGCTATATTAGCCATAACAAACGAACAAATACACCCCAAATAGAACAAAAACAACAAACACACTACATAGAAGCCTATACAAAATCCAAGTTTTACAAAATTGTTCCAGCTATCTAAGGTGAGATCCGCAATTTTTCTCCTTTTAACCATCCACCGGTATGATTTCATTCTGCCTTTATACTTTCCAGGAGATGTGTTGATGTATCCATATACTTTAGTTCAAAAACCCTCTCGTCTCGGTTCTTCCAATAAAGCTCTAAAAACATTTCATAAATTCAGCCAATTTCACTACATACAAATAGAAAAAAACGTAAATGGAAAGAACTACATTGATATGAAACCACCAAATCACAAAACCACTTTATTACCCTTCGCTTCCACACTTTCAACACATCCAAACACTTTCAACACACATCCAAACAGTGGTTCCAACCACTGTT